>JAAXNX010001939.1:0-15405 GCA_036491905.1 Folsomia manolachei | reverse complement strand
CAAAATAATTCGCCCGTCGTAATTTCAAGGCACAAAAACATGAATGAGTTGCATGTTCGAGAGCAGTTAATCACAAAAAATTAGGTGCACGAATGAACTACCCGGAATTGTAAATTGGTCAATATTTTACAAAGCTATTAGTTGAATATCCTCCCATTTTGTATAACAACTTTCCAGAAAACAACTCAATTATACAACCCAACTAGTTTGTTTTTCGTCAAAATATTTATTATTCTATATCTCTCTATTATTTTCGTAGCCATTTTATAAACTAAACAATACAGAATAACTGAATAAATATGCGTTTTTTAACCTAATACTTCTGACCTCAGACCTTCCTGAAAATCCATTGTTGATTCTTAGACAGTGGTGCGCATTGTGCTGGTTTTATTAGCTCACCTTCTCTGTATTAGGAAACAAGAAATTACTTCATGTTTATGTAAAAAATGACCTATTTTAAATTGGAAATCTAACCCAGCCGCAGTGGCCAAACATAATTTGGATCTGGAATCCCTTATCACGTATTTATAGTCATCCACACTTTCAATAAGAAACGCCGGAGTTTCCTCTTTGTACTGGACAAGGCGAGGGAGGTCTTTGGGGTCAAATACAACAGGATGCTCGTAATGTGGCTTGCCACCCACTGGGTTCAACTCATACAATGTTGTGGATCCCTAGGTTCATAGATAAGTTAAAATAATGAGAGCAATAATTTTGTCTAATAGAACTTTAGACTTACTGCGACNGGGTCAAATACAACGGGATGCTCGTAATGTGGCTTGCCACCCACTGGGTTCAACTCATACAATGTTGTGGATCCCTATGTTCATAGATAAGTTAAAATAATGAGAGCAATAATTTTGTCTAATAGAACTTCACACTCACGGCGACTTGCGTTATTTCCCAGTGTTGCAGTCGCAAATTTCGCCAATATTTCGAAGCTATTGTAGAATACACCCCGTGTTTGACGAGGGTAAGCATCTATTAAACAAAGAGGTTGGTAAGCACTAATTGGGTTCTTATACTAGAAGTATATCTTGTAGCTGATTCTCGTACCTTATTGTCTCCCAAGTTCTGAATAACATATTGTCCAGGTTCAACTAAAACATTTGACAAACTCTCATAAACTGAGTCACATATTGGTTATCACAATGATCCTTAGCTCACCTTGAAGGGCACACGGACTCACAGAGCTAATAACATCGTTGAATCCTAATTCTCTCAAGTTATCCAAATATTCGGAATCCGAATGCAGAGATGCCCGCAAAGTAACATATCTCCCTTTGCAATCTGCATGCTCAAAAACTTTGACACAAACACTTTTATGAATGTTAAGGGAAGATGTTCGATCCTGCCATTCCTGAGGAAGGGTCGTGCAATTGGAAATTTCCTTTAGTTTCAATTCCTCTCCTGAAATGAGAAACTTGTATCAAAATGTTTCAAAGAAAATGTCTCATTTTTTTACCTTGTTTGTTCATATTTTCATGTAACGTAATCCTTGTGCAGGATCCTAAACCAAGGATTGTTACAATAACTAGGAAATAAATGGTGGGCAGCATTATCTTGCAGTTTGACATTATTGCAAAAAGTTTCAAAAATTTCTTCCCAGAACAAAGAGATTGGAAACAAAATAATCAAACTAATCTAAATTCCCAATGTTTTTGGAGTACTAAAATTCTAGAAACTTGTAACTTGTCTTGATTGCACTAGCCTAAATTGAAATAAGGACTTGACTTAATGTGTAATTCAACTCTATCTTATTCTAAGAAGTTGACATTGTTGTGGTCCACATTTCAAAACGAGTTTTATCTTTATCGTCATTTTTACAGCAAACATGCAATTATTGCATTTAACATCTTATTGTCATAAACAGGTATCAGCAGCGTATTGTTCATTAACAATTAGTTTTTGTCGATGCTCCTCTCATACCTGAAATTCCGCTCAAAAATGAATTCACGAAATTATTATCTTATCAACTCTCTTGTCATGCAAAGTATTGCAAATTATTTCATGCAATTTTAAATTCGCAAAATTCCAAAATTCGCAAAATTCCCCATACCATGACCACCGGCGGGGCTGACAAGTAGCTTTTTTGTCAGGCAAGTTTGTAAAACTGTTGCAATTTCTTTTCAAAAAACGAAATTTATTTCGAAATTTAAACTAAATTTTGGATAAGATGGCCAACAACGGGGCGCAGATGGAAGTGGATGAAGAGGAGACTCAAGGACCCGTCTCCTCCACGTCTAACAAGGACCGGAAGCGATTTGAAGTCAAAAAGGTGAGTGTCAAAATAATTAATGTTTTCAAAAAGGGTTATAAAATTAAGCTTATCGTAGAAATGTGGGTTATCAACTGAATGCTAATCCTACCTTTGTGTTTGTTGTAGTGGAGCGCTGTCGCCCTCTGGGCTTGGGACATTGTTGTGGACAATTGCGCCATTTGTCGAAATCACATCATGGATCTTTGCATCGAATGTCAGGCGAATCAGGCCTCGGCATCTTCGGAAGAGTGCACAGTTGCTTGGGGTGTTTGTAACGTGAGTGTTAATTTTAAATTAACCTTATCTCGATGATTAATTGGCTCATTTTGTCTTTCAGCACGCATTCCATTTCCACTGCATTTCCCGATGGCTCAAAACTCGTCAAGTTTGTCCATTGGACAATCGTGAATGGGAGTTTCAAAAATATGGTCATTAAACTGGACGGAGTGAGGTCACATTTACTTGGATCGGATTACAAGTCAGAGGAAAGTCTTCGCGATATTAGCATAAGTAATTTAATAATTGTATAATCTACTAAATTCAAACCTGAACCCCAGAAGGAATCTTATTCCATTTGTAATTAAGTGTGGTAATACCACAGTGGTATATTCTCTACCTGTACGTAATACCACCCTAAATTATTGTCAAATCTCATTTTCATTTAAAGCTATAAAATAAATGCCCAACCATTTTTTACTGGATTATTATTTTTGAAAGTTTTATTTTCTGGCGTCATGAAACTGTGCGAATAAGTTGCATGTCTATTTAATAAATGGAACAATTCTGAATTCATCAATTTTACACAATTTCATTCATTTGGTGAAAGTTTCCCAAAAACTTGCGAAACTCGAGTCTCAATATTTGTAAGCGAGAAAGGAACCGGTTGGTGTTGGCTGTTTTTTTGGTTGTGTACAAATATTGTTTTGTGATCTGTGCTTGGTGAAAGTGGCCGAGGTTCTTTCTCCATTCATTCCAATTTTGAGGACATCTTAATTCCAGTCACTTTTACTTTCTTCCCGTAATTTAAGAGTGATCACTAAATCTAGTTCATGGTGTGGTAGAATTTGTCAGGAATTGTGAGGCATTTTAATAGATTGACAGGGAACTGAGTCGGTTCAACTGAGCTATATTATTAGAGGGTGTGGTAGGATCTGTCATAATAGAGTAATTATTAATTATTATTACGGCGTGAGTTTGACTGTCAAACTTTGACGTGACGTGATTAAGACAAACATTATTACTGAAGGGTAAAAAAACTACCTAAGACTAAAGGTGAGTCATATAATTAAGCCATTTATGGGTGGACATGCTTGGGGTTGGGATGCTGATGAATAGTTTTTCTTGAATATTTCAGGAGGTTATTGCTGACTAAAGTTTAGTTTGACGACAAAATTCTTCTGAAACCAAGTTTAAGAGTGACAGGATTCGTAAAAGAAAGTCTTGAAGTTCATCTAGAAGTCATGGCCTTTGTTCATCAAGGTGAGATTGTCTTAATTAGTAATGTTTCTTATTGATACTATCAATTACATGCTTAAAATTCTTTCTATTTCAGCCGGAACTGCGATGGAATGCTTAAGCGTAAGTAATTAATTAAGTCAAATGCAGTTTAAATTGGTGAAAATAATTTGATTTTGTTACACCTCTTAGATTCCAATAACTCTTCACAAGGAACCCGGAATTGACAGCGAGGGTCGGGAATCTCTCCGTTGTGGTTTCAAGGTGAGGATAATCTAACTATCTTTAGAATATCTTGCAAAAATGGCGTTAATTTTATTACTGTTAAATTGTACTGTCCAGATTGGAGGTGGCATTGACCAGGATTACCGTCGGTCGCCGTATGGATACACTGATAGTGGCGTTTATGTCACAGAAGTCTCTCCATTATCTCCTGCGGACAAAGCGGGTCATTACCAAAATTGCATGAAACATTGAATTTATAAAATCTTGCATTATGAACTAAATGAGAATTCTATTATTATTTTTTACATATTTTATGCAGGCCTCAGGATGCACGATAAAATTCTGCAATGCAATGGGTATTTAGGATACATAAATTCGAACGTTCTCCGATTTTTTGTGACACAGCTTTTTAATTTCAGATACGACTTTACAATGACAACGCATAAGAAGGCTGTTGATTATGTCAAGAAACACGCCGTTTTGAACCTTCTTATCGCTAGGAAGGGGGTCACATCGACATAAAAGTTGATTAATTTTTGTAGGTTAAGGTTAGGTTGTTTAAAATAGATTAAGAAAGTAGTGCACAACTAGCATAGTCCATGAAGGGTGTTAATTCATCTCATACTGACCAAATTTATTAGTAACGCACAAATTCATACTACTTTAAGATTTTAAAATTGCCATTGTCCGTAATTTGTGTCTTTGTACAAAAGCTTGAACCACCAGTCATTCATAATATAACAACGACGAATTAAAGTCAACTCGACGCTTTAGTAATTTTGTATTTTTCCACTGAATTTTTGAATTAAGATAATGTCCTCCAAATTGGAATGCCAAAAGAACCTCGTCACTAACTAATATACACGGAATTAATAAAAGACAAGTATAACAGCACACGGAACCATTTCAAAATATTATTAGATAAAATTCTCAAGTGCTCGTTTATTGGCTGGGGCTTGATTTAACGTGGTTATAAATTGTGGTAAATCCACAATGCGACTTACATTCGTGTTTAATAAATTACCAAACTTAGGAACTTTTTTCAGACTTCAAAGTGCTTGGGATAAAAGACGCCTTTCTAAAATGTCTTGGGTGGATTCCTGCAATAATCGAAAAATGGACCAGTGTACAAAGTGAATTACGAAATAATATTATAACCGATGATACAGAACAATGGCAAAGTGATTTCAGGTATGGAAATAGCTAGCGAGTTGTGATTTTGAATTATGCATAGGTTGGCTAAAAATATATAAATTAATTTTTCAATATTTTTGCAGCTCTCTGAGATTAGTGGCCGGACTGGATATTTCATATCCCAAGGATGCTCACGACAAGAGTAGTTCGGACGCCTATGCTGCCATTGTCATTTGTAAATTCCCGTCCATGGAAGTTGTCCATAAAACTGTGGAATATTGTCAACCGGACACGCCATATGTGCCAGGTAAGACTTCGCTTTGTGTTTGGACAAATATACTAAAATAAGTGGTCATGTTTCTTATCTGTCCCAGGTTTTCTTGCATTTCGTGAACTACCTCCTCTGTTGAATCTAGTTAACAAATTTCTCCAAGAGCACCCAGAACTGAAGCCGGATGTAATTTTAGTGGACGGAAATGGATTGCTACATCCTCAGAAATGTGGAATTGCCTGCCATATTGGATATCATACAGACATTTGTGCCATTGGAGTTGCAAAAAATCTCTTTATCATGGAAGGGGTAGACTGTACGAAGGCAATGGTTCAGAATATGAGTGCAGTTGGGGACTTTACACTAATTAAGAACCAAGAAAATAGTGTATTGGGATTGGTAAGGGTACAAATAGTTTGAAAAAGGTCTTAAATACAATCTTTAAACAAAAGTCATTGTGCTAAATTGCACTTTTTATTTACATAGGCTCTGAAGTCTGCAGAAAATACGAAAAATCCTATATACGTTTCGATTGGACATAAAATCAGTTTAGAAACGGCTCGAAAAACAGTATTAGCGTGTAGCAAACATCGAGTGCCTGAGCCTTTGCGATTTGCAGATGGAATATCTAGAGATTTTATACGAAAATTGGAGACAGAGAAAGCTAAAATCAGTACATGAAGAATTACAAACCGCTCCATAAAGTTTGTCTGGGCTCTCGTATCTTAAATGTAATCTTAATTAAATCCGAACGGTAACGGTATTTTCTTTTGAGCCGCAAATTTCATCAAGGCTTCAAGTTTGGACTCCAAATCATTGATATCATTTCGAATTGCTTGGTTATCGGATTTGATGGCTTCAATATCCGACTCTTCTATGTTCTTATCAGTGTCCAAGACATCTCTTTGTTCAATTCGTTTAACCCGACAGCTGCAATTTGTAATAAACCAAACAAATTTTTATAGTTTCTTAATAAATCCTTTTTTAAGATTTCTGTCAACATTACCTTGCAGCATATCCACGATTTTTCAGCGTTCGCCGCCTCTGTTTCATACGAAGAATTTCATCTTTGGATAGGCCTCTCATTTTCAAAGTTCGATTCAGATCTCGGACAGATATACTGACCAATTCATCGTCATTCAAAAATTCCATTCCTGTAACGAAAGCAATTGTTACATAAAAGTTTTCTGTGTTTTTAGATTCACCATAATCTTTCTTACCAGGAATTGGTGGTCCCAGCGGAGAAAGCATATCTTGTTGCATGTTGATTCGGTCCTGTGAATTGAAAATAAGACATGAAAACCTTGTCAGATTTTGATGTAGCAATCAAATTCTAAGAACTATTCAAATACCCGTTGCATCTGTCGAGAATCTTTAATTCTACCTAAGCCTAGATTTTCGTATGACATTGATGCGTTTGAAAAATTCAGGTCTTTTAAATTAGTTGAACTAATTTAAATTTTTGTCTTCCCGTTAACTATTTTACAAAAAAACTTTAGGGTTTTAGCTGTTGGTGAGAAATAGGTTTAGGAAATGGGAACAAAATAAGTCAAGCTAAAATGGAGGCATACAACAAGACCCCAAAATTTGCAAGTCATCGCCATTCAAGGTCTATGAAACTTTGTATGAAAAACTAAACAACACATCCCCTAAGGCCACCTGCCAACCATGTACAGACCAAGTGACTGATGGTGGTGAATGATGTTAATATGCGCATATAATAATAGAAAGGCTCGCTCACGATTTCCATCTACTTACATGCATTCTAACAAAAACCAGAAGTCAAAACAAAACAAAAAGTGCACATTTTAAGCACACTTGTCCACTTGAAAGAAAAAAAATCACGAGAGCCTCTTCCGTATATGATGTTCTAAACAATGCAACGATGAAAAATCCAGTATCTATTATTACTAATTGTTAATTTGCTAAATTACTTAATTTATAAAATATTAAACCCATTTTTTGCCCACTTACATCACTGTCATATCCACTCTCGCTTGGAGTTTCTTCCTTAATATCACCAACTTCCATAAGCTCATCCAGGTCCACGGACCTCGAGTCGTCGTCGTAGTCGTCATATTCTGGTTTTGGAATAATTTTTTGCTTCATTTTTCAGCCTTTTAATTTCCGGTAGCTTAAAGATCCGTGTGCGTCTTCTTTCAAGGCGATGCAATAGCTTCCAAATATTTTAAATTCACGTCAACAACGTCAACCCCAGGCGTATGTGGTGCTGTAATGGAAAACAATTTTCCCGTCGGATCCAAAACACTCGTACAACTCTCTCAAAGACTGGTCTGGCGACGGGGCGAATGCTTGATTGACGAATAAAAACTGTAAATAATTGAAACAACATAATTAGCATTAAAACCCAATAATTTCTTTAAATTCTTGTAATTTAGCTTTACCCAAATCTTACCAGGCTCTGATGTTTTTCAAGTTTTAAGTATTTCTTGACAAACTCTACAATTTGACCAACTTCCCGATCAGCTGGGACCGCCCACAGCTTCTGCTTTAAGATAGGAGCGTTTCCCACGGGATTTAGACGGATATTGACTATAACAGGAAAAAATACATTACAAATATCCTCAAGATAATCACCTTATCCAATTCTACTCACTTTTATCCTTATCCCTCTGACTAACTTCTTTCTTCTCTTGTTCTTCTTCCTGCGGTTCTGTTTCTTGATTCTTGATAACTTCTTCGGAAACGACTTGATCACCCTGTTCCTGATTTATGACTGTTGAAATGTCATCATCCATCCTACGACTGCGACCTTTTCTACTGCTGAGTCATGGCGCAACAAAACAAATGTAAACTTTGCAAAATTCGCAAGTTGAGAATCTCATCTCAACCCTGATGGCTGGCTATGCCTTTATAACCCACTCCAAATCCTGGTTCACCCTGCTTAGAAAGTTGAGACTTTGTTGGCCTGGTGGGGCATATATTTCGAAAAATAATGATAAGCCGAGGTTATCATTGATAAGCACTAGTCCCCGAGGTAGGAACACTTATATGGGGTGGTCACACCCAGTGTTAGTGAGTATATGACGTGATATTTGCGTGAGACCTGCTTTTTTAGCATTGTGTCTCTTTAAGAGACTTTTACAAAAAAAGTTGCCTTTGTCCAAGCTCAGCGTTTATTACAGAGAGATGAGCAGTAAATGGATTGACTCTTAAAGAGACTGGATTTATGTACTAGACAGTAATAAGTGGGTAACATCCACCCCACAGGTCGACATATTATTCTAGTTGGTGTTAAGGGACTTAATGACATGACTAACACGAGTTAAATCAAAATTGTTCATGGGACATTTTGCGTAAAGTGAGTCATTTACTGGTATACATAGATATATTGGTATTATTCGTTGGTTTGATTACAAAGGAGTGGAGTATAAATGATTGTAGTTTGGCCTTTTTTTAGTATGGTTAAGCATTAACTGTCATTTCATTGCGGTTAAGTTTGCTTGCTGGTTACATTCGGTTTTACAATAGTGAGTTAGGTAGTTATTGCAGCTAATAATAGGGATATTTTATTATTCAATATCTTTATCTAACAAAGAAGTTAGTTATTTATTGGTTAGTTTAGTGGAGTCCGCCTCTTGTTAAAAAGAAGCATTTTTGTCCGGTCCACGCCTAACAAATTTTGGCAGGTATCAATTTTTAAACAACTATTTTAGCTAATTAACTACCGGCATCCTGTAATTTACTGTAAAAGGCACATTATAACTTTAATTGTGTAAAGTTTGACACATCACTCTTCAAGAATGTGAATGTTCAAACCGGTAAAAAGTGTATTTTACTTATTTTTCAGATTACTTTGAGAACTTTACCAACCCCAATCTTTACAAAATGTCGAGTGAAGTGCCAAATCCTGACATTGACGACGTTGATGACCCCAATTACAAGCCACCTCCACAAAAGTCTATTGAAGAGATTTTAGCCACAGATCAAGAGGATGAGAGCCTTCGTCGCTATAAGGAGACGTTACTGGGTGGAGCTGCGGCCGGAACGGAAATTATTGTTGGTGAGTGAAATATTCGATTTCATAGATACTAAACTGATCATGGGATAAACATCATTTGACATAAAATATAGAGCCTAACGATCCTCGGAGAGTGATTGTTAAGAAGTTGGCCCTCGTGGTGGAGGGGATGCCGGATAAGGAGCTTGATCTTACCGGAGAAATATCCAAGTTAAAAGAACACAAGTTTCGGATCAAAGAAGGGATTCCTTATAAAATTCGAATTGATTTTATCGTTCAAAGAGAAATTGTTCATGGATTGAAATACATACAAAAGACGTACCGGAAGGGGATTCCGGGTAATTTTCATTTTATGGAAGAAATGTTCATGTAATTAATAATATCTTTGTAATTACAGTGGATACAATGACGCATATGGTAGGAAGTTATGCTCCAAAACCAGACATTCAGAGTTATACTACGCCACAGGTAGGTCATTATCATAAAAATCATTAAATTCCGGATTGGAAAAATATTGAATTTTATCCTTATATTTGTAGGAGGAAGCTCCAAGTGGAATGTTATTCCGCGGAGACTATTCCGTCAACTCCCATTTTACGGATGATGATAAATGCTCCCATTTAAAATGGGATTGGAAATTTGAAATTGCAAAGGACTGGTAATTCATCCCAGGGAAAGTTACGAGGACACATATCTTACTTATTAAGTTATGAACATTGACCAAACAATTTAATTGTTCTTATTTTTTATTCATTTATCATGAACTGTATTACTGAATACATAAGTATATTATTTTGTGGTTGGTAAACTACTACTTAACTTATTGCTTTCTTTTTGTTAATCCAGGATTAATTTTTTGTCAGTATTTTAGTACATCACAAATTCTCAATTTCGACTTTACTTTGACAATTGTCACAAAATCAGATCAGCTTCTTAGATCTATGTTTGTGAAAAATGGTCAATGTTCTAGTCATTGTTTTGCTTTTATAGCTCAAAGTTCGATATTAACATCTTGGACAAGGATCAGTGTTTACTGACCTAATACGAACCTATCAATTGCTACCTTATTATCTACGTGCCTTATTAGAAGTGCCTTCACCAAGCTTATGGAATTATGCAATAAACTTATCGGCCTTAAAAATACAATCAATCTTCTATATTGTTATAACACAACCAAAATGAGTATAATTTTTAATGTGTACATATCAAGACTTTCACATATTTGGTATTTATTGAGGAAAGTGTTTTCATTCATGTAATTCGTAAAAGATAAAGTTGTTGGTGTTATTGTATGAATTGTTTTAAATATTTATCCTATACGTATTTCATTTAAGATTCTTCTTTCTTTTGTGATAGGTGAGCTTTGTGTGATTTCTAACTTGAAAAATAAAAGTGTTCAAAAGGAAGTTGGTCAACTATCTAGTATGTTTCCGATTCAATAAATTATTAGAAAATTATTGCAGTAATAAGATTATGATATGAAGCAACTTCATCTCACTAAACTGTCCTCATGCAAAATCCTTCTCCACTGAAAAACCCAGGCAACGCAGGAAAGACTTTGCACAACACGAAACTCCCCCCACTCTCAAAAAATCCCGAATTTTTCTTCCATCTGAAAAATCGGGGAAAAGTTTGTCACTTTATTCGATGCCTGTCTTTCAATCCTTCCATTTTCATCTTTGCTAATGAAAAAAGGCCAAGGTCAAGAATGACGAGCGACGGAGATCCTTCTGGGAATCAGCCCCCAACCAACGTTCCACCATTCTTCTTCCAACGAAGAAATGAGCGACTGGACTGGAAGAAAATTGGTATGTGGAGAGAAGTTAATCTGATTTTTATAAATTATTCAGTACCTCATAAAAAAGTGTGAAATGACATCCAGATAAAGCCAACTGAAATGGGATAACGTGAGCAAAATTACAAATTGGCACGTGCAGTGCAAGGTTCAGTCTTCAAATTATGCCATTTTTTTGCAAGAATCTTGATTCAAGAAAGACTAGAATCACTGGGCGTGGGTACAAATTTCAATAAAAATTTATGGCTTGGCATATTTGCTTTCATATAACCTGAGCTGGATATGAATTGAAATTTTGAAATAAGCTGCTTTTCAGCTTATATCATCCAATTCAATTCTTATTGTGTCTTACATAATGTAACTCAATTCATGATTAAATTGCAATGTAGAGTTACATATGTAAGTACTCGGTTCTGATTAAATCATGTCTTTAAGCCAAATTCAATTCCCAATTTTCTACGATATTGCAGCTTTCCTCTGGTTAAAAATTAAATTGCATTTTTCTTAGTAATGAGTCATTACTAATGACTCCCTTAAAAAATGACACGCACTGCAGCCAAACTTTAACGAATTGCTAGTAATCCAGTTATCCGTAATTTCTAAATGTGTCCCACTTTTCTAATTGCATGCCTCCTTCTAAATACCTATATATTCCTCCAATAACAGCTTCCTTGGACATCGATGCCCTCATTCAAGCCGGAGATCAAAATCAGTTATCCGAATTCATTACTCCAGTTCTATTTTGCAGAGCAGATGAAGAAATCGATGACAAAAAGACGGATCCCGGCTTCCTTAAAAGTGTTCCGAATTTGTCAATTGATTGGCGAATATCTGAAATTTTGTCACGAGAAGGACTCCGAAAAGCTGAATAGTGTTCAAAAGGAACTCGGCTGCCTCCGAGAAAAGTATTCCGTGGCCAAAAAGGAATTAAAGAAGACCAAAGATATGTTGGCATCTACCCAAACACAGCTTTTGGGAAGTGATAACTTGGACGAGATTGATCAAGTGAGTTGTTTACAGCCATAAATAAATGTTTTCATTTGAAAAAACAAGCAAGTTCTTAGATGCTTTTTCTACAATTTTTTATTGTAATATTGATTGACCTTTATTTCCAGTGTCCCTACTGTCCTAAATGTTTCCTTTCTCCATCTCTTCTCTTGGCACATCTCCATCGTCGCCACCAAGGGCTTCCAATCCCAGTTTCGCTACAAGCACAAAATATCGCGTCAAATGTCATGTTCCCAGTTCACAATGTCCTTCCAGAGTGTTTTTCCTCGACAAACTTTTCTCCAAAGAGGATGGAAATGCAGACCAATACAAATGTCCCTGGCTTTGTATCTCCAACCGTCTACGCATTCACTCTAAATCCGGATGGATCCCTGCTTAATCAAAACCATGATAATTGCAACAATACTCAAAATTCGAAGGCAGTTGGTGATTCTGAAGATTTGAGACAAGGTTTCTTGACAGAGATAAAATTATGCTTTTCCACAACCTCAGCCACGTCAGTCACTTCCTCATCCGCGATTGTACGGCCGACATCATCTACGGATAGCAGGGTTGTCGGAGGAATGCTAACACCTCCTCCGGAATCCTTGAAATCTCGAGAATCCCGTGGTGAGGGTGAGATTACAAACATCAAATCAATGAATGATGAATACCAAGAAATTTCTAAAGGAAACATGGCCAAATCCGAAAATCGGAGTGAAAGCAGATCTCGAGTTGGAGAGGCAGGTGCCCAAATGCAAGAAGACAGGAATGACAATGAGAACAAGGATATCAAAGAAGGAGAGTCTGTTACCCACATTTTCCAGAGAATTGACAAATCTACCTCCATGAAAAATGTTGCAACTCAAAATGAGATGGTTCGCTTCTCCGACAAAGACGAAGCCACCCAAACCCCTGATAAACTCCCAATTCTGGCTTCACAATCTCCAACGAGTTGCAAGTCCATCGGGATTCAAACCTTGTCAAATTATAATTCTGACGAGAAGAAGCATAAGTCATCTAGTCCGATTCCAAGTCCTAAACAACTTTCTCCCGAGCAGAGGCCAAGGTCAAGACCAAAGTCAAGGCCCGAATCGCCAGCCAATGTCCAAAATTCCGAATTGACAGACTACTCATTTTCCACCTCGGCTGAAGAATATATTCAAGGCATCCTTCACACTGATGGCGAAGATAGTTATGATCACGGGGATCCAGCATCAAAAAATCTGAATCAAGATCCAAGCGGCGATGGAGACAGTCTTGCGTCCAATGTCGATGACGTCATTGCTGATTATGATGTGTCCGACGAAGACAGTAAAGCGACAGGCGTTACTGGCAGCAAAATCAATACACGACCCCAGCTCAAGGCCCAGTCTCCCAAGAGAAAATACGTGTTTGACCCAGTACAAGGGAAACTTATCAATGCATGCGAAACCAAGAGTCAAATAGATTTGGTCAGAGATCGAGTCGTGCAGGATGAGTTGGATGTGCAAATGGAAAACCTAGGAATTGATCCGGAGGCAAGCACACTCGGAATTGAGGAAATGGGACGAGCACTCCAGAATTTGAAAGCACGGCGTGGGATGATGAATGAGGTTTGTGTTTTTTGCCAAAATAAATAAATATTAATCAAATTCTAACACGACTCCATCTAATTCGAGTTCTACTTTCTCCGCAGAATCGTGCAAAGTTTGAAACAGAGCTGACCAGTTTGAAGGGACAAGTCAACTATGAAGTGACCAAAACCGGGTTGGCACAAGACGTGGAGAAATATGTAACAATGAATAGAAAACCGGAGACTAATGCATTTACTAGTATGCTGAGTAAAGTGAAAAAGTCTGGAGTTTCCTGGAGGCAGAAGGTACATATTCCTTTCCACAGTAATGATCATTTCATGTAATCTAGACACTGGCCTAATGACGAGTGTTTCCCGTTCTGTAATAATCATTCATCAAACTCACTCACTGAAGTCTTGACATTTGAGATTTTTTCTGTCTCTCTCTCTTCATTTCATGAAACAACTTCATCACTTTCTCCATTCCAGGTTGCCACTGCCATAAAAAGCCGACAAGAATCCAAACAAAGTCCTCCCAATCCTGAAATAAAAACGACTTTCTTCTCCAAGTGGGGCCGACGAAAGAAACAAGTAAATAAAGGCTCCACAGACCAAATCCAGAACGAACATCTTAATCACAATGAATCGGATGAGGATGACTCTTCAAGTTCCGAACTACCCAGCCATCCCTACATGACGAGATCCCGTCCAATATTGAGACAGGGTACGGAAAGAAAACCCAGAAAAAGAAGTCGTACCGAAAGTCATGATCATGATTGGGACTCCGTATCAGATTCAGAAGATGAAAATGATTCCACAAATGAAAATCTTGTCGTTGGACCTGGTCCAATGACGAAACCAATACCAAAAATATTTCATTCCAGTCCAACTCCAAAATCCAATCGACATCTGAAGCAGGATCCTTTCCAGTACCAACCACAACCTATTTCTCCAATACCTCGGAAGCATCATTCACCACCAAATCTTAAACCAAAGCCAAAACCACGACCAGATAAAGGCAAAGCTCCTCCACCTCCGTCTTCCAACCAAACCTCAACTCGAGAAAGTTATGAAAATCTTATGTCAGAGCTTAAAACTAAAATGAGCACTACTGCCAATGAAGAAATTGAAGGATTCAACAAACCAACCTTTGTCCCCCTTAAGGGAGCGGATTCCAGTTCTTCTGCCACATCTGTGTCCACAACGTTCCGAGGTAGGGTGGCGACAAGCCGGGGAAAAATGGAGGACAAACGAGGAGGACCAAGCAACCGAGGTCGACAACTTGATAAGAAACCAAGCCGAAATTCTTGGGACTCTTCCGATTAAATGTAATGTAATTTTAGGAAGTCAGAGCTTTCACTAATAAGATTTTAGGGATGGTAGTGTATTTTAAAAATTAATTGGATTTTCTATTGAATAAAAAAAAGTTGAAGAAATGTGCCTTGGGAAAATTACAAGATTTTAGAGGGACTCCCATAAAATCGCATAATTCGATTGATCCCAGTACTAAAGTTATTATTGATGAATGGTACTGGTTCTGGCACTAGATTTTATCCAGCCATTCTTAGAAAAGTGTGCCATTGCCACCGACTTACTCTGGGTGGGCCAAGAACAGAAATTAAGAACAACTTTGGACAATCTGTCAGTTTCACGTGTCCTACTTTTACTTAGAGGAAATACTTTGGTATAGGTTTCGAATTCTGGCTTTGAAATCAATAATTCTTTCCGGTTTTGTCTTCTG
>JAAXNX010001938.1:0-15409 GCA_036491905.1 Folsomia manolachei | reverse complement strand
GACTGCACTACAAAAAATTCACATCATGCCATGATCATGGAGCAAACCCAACATTCCTTACCTCATATTATCTTTGCCTGAGATCCTAAACACACTCTCCATATATAACTTCAAACAGGCAGTGAATGAGCATTTCAATTACTTGCATGGTACACATTTTACATGAATACTTCTGGCACAGTATATTTTGATTTTGGAATCCTCTAAATGCTGGATTTGGACTCAATTGAAGTTGTGTACGCCTGTCACATAAATTTGAATCTTTCCACAATTTTAATTACCCTTGGACATGCACAATTTGTGGCTTGAGGAAATGAAAACTATACACAAAGTACATGAAATGCAGCCAATTAATGCCGCCGAGCATCTAGAATTTAAATGACTTAAATTAAAAGTCATAACTATGCACGCAGGGTTAATGTTGTAAAGTATAAATTGCACATGTATGTAGTTGTAACTTGTATCAGTATGGGAAGAATAAAAAGCTTCCTTTTTTGTCAAAAAGTCCAGAGGTGCTTTATGTAATGCCAAGGAGTGTAATGATTCGGTTAAAACAATTGAATCCAAGCTTTGTTTTGCTTTGCAAAAAGAATTATACTGCACTTAATATACAGGACATTGTAAATGGAGGAAAAGCAATAAATCTTTGAGCCAAGGACATCGCATACCAACCACGTTGGAAATTAACTTAAAAGGCACTTTGTGAAAATACATATATTTGCAATACGAAGGTGGATTACATGCAGCGACCGCATCACACGCTGCAATTCCACAATTCTATTTTTTCTACCAAACCACTTTCAAATCCTGGATATTTCTGTTTTCGTGAAAATGGTGATTGTCAAGCCATTATAAGAAAGTCAAACCATTATTTACGCTCTCTGACTCATTAACTGTAACAAATTTGACATTGTCAGCCAATGTTTGCCTGTTGGCAAGTAAAGTACGAGACACGGGATGGTACCTAGTTTTTTTACCACTTCGCAAAACTGCAAATAATTGGCAGAACAAGTAAAGTATCTCTTATTTAATGTGACTTGGCAAAATTGCATATCACGAAACATGTTACATTGCAAGGGACATCTTAGTTCTTCTTAAAATTAGTGTGTCATTTTCCCAAAATGAAACCAAACAAGCGTACACTTATCGAGCTTCCCAGATCCGTGACGGTCTTGGTTTCATGTCCTTTACAATTTGTACAGCCATACACGATGCAACAAAATATACACAGCAGAATTACGTTCATCTTTCATGCATTTATGGGGCGTTTAAATCTAAATTTAATAAAAAAGAAGAAGATAATATGAACGTCCGCTGAGATAATGTTTCCCATTTTCTTTTCTCCACAAGTACCTTTTCTGCATGGATAGCAGGCAAATCTAAAACTTTCCCATCTACTCCACTCTTCCCTTCAATCTCAGTTCAAAGGGATTAAGCTAATGATTCACATATCCATATCAGTTATTCGCAGAATCGTAAATATCTCATCAAGAAAAGTGGAGCTCATAAAAGCCCATTTCTCCGTAAATGCTAACTCACTGAAATCATGAGGTCCTTGATGTAACATTCATGCCCGAAGCCCCCTTTTCCACAGATTTGTATGTATTTACGTTAGAATAGTAATTACATAGTGAGGCTCTTCTTTCTTATTTTGAAAAGTTTTGCTGAGCTTCTCAAGCCAAGTCTCGTATCTCGACATAAGCACATGTACAAAGAATTGGGAAAAAATAATTCTTGGAAGGCTTAAGTTGGGTTTTATAAAACTGACTGAAAAAAAAAATGATTTGATAGTGACACCGAACCCAAAGTCAACTAAGTTCATCAATCACCCTCAAATCATGAAACGAGACTGTGTTTTAGTGATTGCTTGATGGGATGAAGAAATGAAGTCTAAGCACAAATCCCGAGACAACTCATATTGTCTTGATGGTTTTGAATTCTAGCCAGCTAATGACCACCGAACTATCATCAACTGTAATCAAGGAGAAAAGGACCCAAGGAACAGAGTATAAAATAAGGTAGCCCTACCATACCCTAAATCATTTGGTTCTTGATCGAAACGCTGGCCAGGTTTTATAAGTAGTTTTCATTGTTAAGTTTAAAAAATGTCCTTTCTGATGTTCATTATTGCTTTTTACTTGCATGAACGGTACGAGAAGCAGTAAGGAATAAAAAAGGGTTAAGAGCTTGTCTGTCTCTGACGGATGCAACTGAAATGACTTGAGTGAAATCCTCGGACGGATAAGTATCCATCTAAAAAATGATAGCTTCGACTAGCGAACAATAACTTGAAAAAATCGTGACTAGAGATTCCGGGATCCCTCTTAGCACAGTACAAACTCGTGCACACGAAGTGGTAATGATATCTCATTTCGGCCACTTCCTCCTTTCAAAACTAATTTTATTTAGTGTAAAAATGAACTGAATAAAAACTGTTCAAAGTCCCCATTCCGTACTCTATGAAATTAGTTCATATGGTCAGTCGTAGCAGCGGTTCTTTATTACTTGAACTTAATTACTTGTGTGTACGTGATTGGATGGATGGGCGTAAAATTGTGTACTTTGTCTCTTTGTAAATGAGTCTGGAATCAATTAGAGCTTTACTGTTCCTTGGTCTAACTAATAGTATTTACTAGCTAAGCTGATTAATATCTCAATAAAAAAACTTCAGAAACTAATTAGAGAAAAGTAACATTCAGAGAAAACGTGTCTCCCTCAATGGATCACAGAAGTAGTCCCCGTAGTACTATTATCAAAATGTGCACAATTCTTTGTTTTACTGTAATCCCAATTATAACTAAATGACAAAAAGCGATAACAATGCAATCTTTCCCTAGCCAAGTCTGGCGTCCAGTTTATGTTATACATTGTTTTTATACATCTAGAAGGACTGCATCGTACTAAACTAAGTAACATCAGCATCGGTAAGTCAACCGATCCTGACAATTAGAGATTATATCAGTTTTTAGCCTTAGCGAAAATTCTGCATATTTCACAAGAATTAATTAAAAAGACGGAAAAATATGCCAGAAAATTAAAGACTCTAGTTGCAAGTCGTAAATAATTGATCAACAATAAACAGCCTTAGTATTAGTCGCCCCACAAACAAACTATCCAGGATAACCGAAGCTGCACTGGAGCTTTTTTATCTTTTTAAGATCGATACCATACTGCTAAAACACAATGGATCTCGTCAACCATAATCAATCAACAAACGGCTGACTTGGCTGATTGCCTTCAAGACAACCCTGACTAAATAAAAATAAGCTATCCTTTCGTTTAGACACAATCATAATCAGTGAAAGACATTGGACTTGGAGAGAGAAAAAAAGGGAAAGATGTTCAATACAGGAGAAATCATGACGATCACGCTGGTTTCAAGTAGCTGATTTATTACGTGAGATCAGGCGAGAGATCCAGGTTGTAATACATTTCGTATTACTTACACTCACCTACACTCCTTTGTTCCTTTGAAAGTATAAAAGTTCAAATTCGTCAAGGACTTCTAAGCACTCTGACTAATGTCAAGGTTTTAGTAACACTCTCCATAAAATAGACTAGACAATGAATTTAAGGGTATGGTAGGGTAGCATGGATAGAATCAAGCAAGGGTACAGAGAAAAAAGTAACAATGTTTTGGTATTATAAGTATTTAGCTGGGGTTAGATCCTGTCGGAAAATTAATCAAGATGATGTGAATTTCACATTATGAAGTGAATCCAGAGAGCTTCTGAATAATAAAGTTGTCTCTTCTTCCATAAACTAAACCAAGCAAGACAAAGATAGATTTTCTTTTCCACTTATATCCATAATTCGTGCTGCGAGTGATTTCTAAGATTGAAAAACGCAGGGGTGTCCGTTTAATTTTTTTATTCTGGTGAAGTCAAAAATAAGAAGCATGGAAAACCCTTTGAAAAGACAATCTAGTCAATGCTTCTAAAAATTACAAGGAGAAAACCTCTGCGTTAGTCTGGTTACGGAAATGCATGCCCACTGACTAAAAATTAAACCAAAAAACGACTCGTTTGTATTCTGACGGATCCCATTTTTAAAGAAAGAAGTAATTTTCTAAAAGCGTCATCAGCTAATAATCTCAGTCTGTCTATTATACGCATCCAGTAAAACCCAGTGATTGTACTTGTGTCACCCATGATGTGTGTCCATCCATCCATTCTGCAAAGTTGGCCTTGGCTTGACAAGATTCGAAACCCTAGATTTCTTGGAAATGTTGTCTGTCACATTACTTTCCCCCCTCACTACAAATAAGCTTGAGGCTGGTCTGGTCACGGTCACGGTATAAAATAATCTCCTGTACAACTATATTTTTATCATGACACGGAGAATTATGTCCGTGGTAATAGGACAACTTTTAGTCTATTCCAACAATTTATGTTATTTTATGCTTTTCCATTTTATCAACTTCTTTCCAGCTCTATAAAAGCAAAGTTAAATGATACGTGCAACAATGTACTAATATTCTGCTGACAAATGAATCGACACTTTAAAGACCGTGGGTGGATTGACAAAAAGCGATCAAGTTTCGCTCAATTTAACATGTCGAAATCTCCATTTGAATAAATCAAAGCCACCAGAATTATGGGGAAAGCAAAGCATTGGATAGAAGTTAATGGACCAAGGCCGGTCCGAATTTCGTGTTAGCCCATGCTAAAACCCTTGAATAGCCAAGAAATTGAATACATTTAGGACTTAGTTGCATGAAAAAAGAAAAAGGTACCTCTTATTTGTAAAGGGCTCTTGCTATATATGTTCTTTGGAAAATAAACCAAACGAGCATCCCATCTTTTCAATTGATTAATAAACGGAACTATGCTTCATTTTAATTTTTTTCAACTGAAACTCTGCATCATAATTTTTCAAGTGAAAACTGAATTCAAAGTAAGCGAAGAATATTCAAGTGAAAATAAGTGTTTTGTCTAATGCAGTTCGAATAGTTCGATGACGTAAATAAATGATTAGCACTTTGTGGTATAGTAAATTCAAAAATTATCCCGTCATCTTAATTTCGAATATCATATCATTTCGAATACTTTCCTTTAAACTTTCGCAGATCAATACGAGATGCTTTCACATGTCACTAGTGCCAATGAGTTTAAAGGCAACACAAATGACGGTAAAATTTATGACGCGTCTTCCTTCGATTGTGTCGCATCACTGTGCTATACTCTTGCATCATAAAATAAAAAATGAATGCCGTGTTCGTTTGAAATGCATTCTTCATACAATATTGTAATTGATGGGAATCCTGAATTGCATGAACCGAAATTCATATGCTGGTTTATTCTTAGGTGATTTAGTCCAGAGTCCAGTGATGCAACGGATACGGATGCAATACTAATTCAACAAATCTACAAATCCTAAACCTGATGTAATAATTCTAAACAGCTAAGCTAGCATACTTCAATGAACAAAATGAGCAGAAATAGAAAAGAAAGTCGTAAAAATCTAGTTGAATAAGGCCATTGAATTTTGAAACCCTATACAATCTGTACCGGTTTCTGATTTTAACTGGCTGATGCAGGCAGCTCTATGGAATGAACGATTTTTATGGAGAGCAAGTAAAACTCGGTGCTGGATTGGATATATGAAAAAAATTCAAAATAGTCCACTCTGAAAATCTTAGTGATGCAATGCTATGTAAACACAGAATATTTCATGTAAGGGTTTTTTTCTACAATAAAAATTTTCATACAACTTTGTATGCAAATGTATAGAACTATTTAGAACTGCATTGCTTAGAAAACTAAACTCCGGCTACAAAACTAAAATCCCTGATTTTACGACACAGTTAACTAATAAAATGAATGAAGCACGCATGCACTGATGCGTTTATTTATTGCAATGGTACTTGGTTTACCTACTTTCAGTGAGTATTATGTTCAAAGCATAAATAAAATGCAATTAAGCTCCAGTGCCATTCATATCTTATTTTTACGAGTTGCACTAACATTCACAACGCAAAGGCCAAGGTGACGTTGAGGTGACACGTAATAACAATAAATTTAGGTCCACTCGTAAACTGGATTTAGTAGAGTCATAAAATCACACGAAAAATAAGAGTAAAAGTTATTATGTGCATAATAATGCACAACGAAAATCCTAGTTTCGTTTTTGTAAACTTCAAAGCCGTAACCTTGATAGGGATCACAATGCAAGAAATAGATGTAATACTGCATTTTAACCATGTGCATTGCGTGTTCTACTAAGGAAAATTTTAAATAAAGGCAAGACAGAAAAAAGCATTCGGTAAAGGGTCTAACATCTGAGCATGGTACAGCGTCTATGGACATCAATACCATTTATTTTGTCGTCGCTTTTTTCTTAAATAGCTGCTGTATTCAATGTATGCTAAAAAACCGTGTTGAAATGATTAGATTGACTCACATCAGACTCTGGAACGAAGGACGATGGTCCATTATATGCGGCAGATGGAATAAGGCCACCTTTGACCTGAAAGACAGGAAAAAATCACAAATCAGTATCGTCCCATTAACAATTTTCCCTTTCACATATAAAATGAATTATCTTACATGAATTAAATCTAAAACACACGCAGCTCGGGCCCGAATATCTGCATAAGGGCACGCCAAAGCCATTCGGAGGACATTGGACAGATGTAAATCATTCGGAGGTGGGGTCCGGAAGGTAATTACTCCGTCTTCATCCCCCTTTGGGGGTTCCGGAGGAGCTGCCTCAACTACTGGTGCCTCATTCTTAAAGTTTTGAACATTAAATAAAAATCCACCGGCGGATCGAACAGTTCGAGACCAATCTGTGAGGGTCAGGCCCAGATCGAAGTCCAGTTGGGCATAAGATCCTAGGTTTACTTCGTTCCAAAATGTTTTCAGTACAAGGCTCTGTTCTTCATTTGGACTCTGGTTCAGATTCAATTCCAATCCCAAGTCGGGGGTCACATTAACAGAATTCCTCCAATTTTGGGGTTGGCTCACAACAAACAATTCCTTGACTTGATCCTCCATATTGGAAGTGGGAGGCTTGATGTCATTTATCATTTTGAAATTGAGGTTTATAAAATTACGAAAAATATATATTTGTATTGTGATCTTGAGCAGGTAAGGTTGTGATGTGCTGAGTAAATGATCAGGTAGATGAGTTATTGAGTTATCAATTGTAGCGTTCCACGGCCGAAGTCCTGAGTATTTTAGTTGCAATATGGCTGACTCTAGTAAGCTCCCTGGAATGCAGATTCCTGAAAATCATAAAGTGTTACCGATGTGATAATTTGCAATTCCATTATAAATCATATTAAATTACCTATAATTGAACGGAATGATGAATGTAGTGATGTCGACTTGATTTGATGTACTAGCCGTCTACGCCAACCGGAATGTAAATATCAATAAAATTAAAATGACGAGTCTATTTTAAAACACAATTCTATGCACCAATTTTACTCCTGACTGTTATCTCAATTTCAACAATTTGTACAGGTTATCCACCGTTTGAGCACTCTTGAAAAACAATCTCTCAACAATTCTAAACGAAACAAAGTTTTCAGAAACGTTTAGTTTTCGGATCACTTCAATAAAAATCTTGTCTAAAATAGTTTTACTTGAACGCTCAAGTTCCAAAAGGACAGTGAGCCAAGGTAAACGAATAAACTTTAAATAATTGTCAATAGTTTGGAATCTCCAGCTAATTTACAATTTACCCAAATTCCCATGAACTAGTGGAATGAGCACAATTTTGAACTTTGCATTGCCTCGAGTCAAGATAATTATTACTTTGTGACGATATCAACTTTTGTCAGAATCTTAACGTCTTAATATTTACAAAATATTAAATATTCAAATCTTCTTAATTTAATTCCCAGATAAGACTACTTTGTTTATGAAACCATTTTGTGGTGTACGAAATTTTGTGAATTATTTAAATTTCTTTATCCCCGTATTTGGCCTGTCTTTGGTTTATGTTGACTAATTTAAAATATTTAAATCTGTAAGTAAAGCTAGAATATTGGGAAAGTTATAAGATTAAGATTTTATGCGCAATAATATTTACTACGGCTAGTACTGGACACATGGATAAACTGTAGAGATTAGGAAGCACTCCCGCTTTGGAAAAGTCACGGATTTCACCAATATTCAGATTCCTGTGCAAAATTATTTGGCAAAAATATTTGCAAGAGAAAGTTTTGTTGTAAGTTGTGTTATGCAGCAATATTTTTAAATAGTTGTGTCTTCGAATGTTGTATACATTGCAAAAATACTATTTGTACGTTGAAGTCGAGTAAATGCATCTGGAATTGTATGCAAGAACTTCTTTGTTACACCCATTATGCGAGCATTCAATGTATGTTTACGCTTTACACCAATTAAAATTAAGTTGATTAACATAGAAAACGCGGAATAAAATCTTGCATCTGAAATATCTGCAAAAAACGTCATCCTAATTGAATGTTTTTGATAACTTTTTGTCAGAAAATTGTGAGATTGCTATAAACACGCACGATTGTGATGGCAATGGAACGAGGAGAGTATCAACAAAATAAGTTTCAAAAAAAAATTCTAAATTGATGACCGGATCGGAATTTCCGAATCGGATGCAATTTGACTAACAAACTTTCCCCTAAAAACTAAATTGACTGTAAACTTTCCGGAAGAAGAGAAAGTAAGCATGGGAGCTCTACTTGCCTCATACTGCTTAGAAGGTCCACTGGATAACTTTCATCACGAGTACATGGCCCAATTTACTGACCCACGTTTAAAATTCAAATTCAAGTCCAGCTCTCCCAGGTACAACTTTGGAATTTGGTCGGATGCTTTCACCAATCAATGTGAAACTCAACAGTCTGCAAATTCCAGGGGAAAGAATGTCCAGAAAAGTTCCACTACTCCGGGTCTGAAACATTTGAAACCAGGACTAAAAGTTATTGTCAGAAAATCTCCGAAAAAGGACATGATTGACAACGGAAACGAAGTGTATGTCGAAAAATTATTGGTCGAATTTTCGATTCGAAAATTGTCGAAAGACTAGTTTTATAATTTGCTATAAATCGCTTGTTTCTGAATTATTTTCAGCCAAGATTTTGATTCTCCTTGGCAGTCAGTTTGGGAGTCAATGCAGGCCTTAAACGAAGTACTGGTAAATGTTGCAAATAAGGATGAGATTGCACAAGCTGCAGCTTCATTCGAAAATTTCGACCCAACCGAAGAACCTAGTTTCACAGTTATCAAGAGCAGTAGTGGATTGGCAATATCCGGGAGTGGTCCTGTCGCTACATATGGTGTTCACACTTTATAAAACAAGGGGAGTTTCAGGTTTAATTTGAGAACGAGTGGTTCAATTTGCGCCAAATTTGGAGACGTGATTGAATAGATTTTCTGGCACATTGTCAAATTTTATCAAATTTATAACTTTGAAAATGGGACCCAAAATTGATCCCAAAGTTGAAGCGTCAGTTAAAGTGCTTTCCGAAGCTAATCACTCCCAGAACCACATCAAAACCATTCTTGAAAAATCCGGAATCGACATTTCCAGGTCTGCAATACATAATATTATTAATTGCAAAGGAAAAAGGCGAGAATCTGTAGCAAATGGACAAGGTGTCCCACGAAATGTGTACCCCTCAAAAAAGAAGAATTCGGCCACTCTGAAGAAACTGGACCGCCTATCAAACAAGGAAAATCCCCCGGGTCAAAGAGAGATGGCAAAGCAGTGCCAGATATCCCTCGCTTACGTGAATAAAATAATTCACCAAGATTTGGGAAAAACCATTCAAAGGAAAGCGAAAGTCCACGCCTTAAAACCATCTCACATTGCAAACAGAAAAACCAACTGTAGGAAGCTGTACGAGGAGCATTTAGCTGGCGAAAAATCTGAATATGTCGTCACATTGGACGAGGCTCTCTTCTTTGTCCAGGATTGTAACGGGACACGAAGAATTTGCTACACAAAGGACAAGAAACAGGTCTCACATTATGTGTGTCAGAAGAAAGAAAAGTTCTCCGACAGATTCATGGTTGTTGGGGCTATGACTGGTCGGGGGGTGCTGCCATTGATACCAGTCAGGTCAAATGCCAAAATAAACTCTAAGTACTACGTGGAGAACGTTTTACGTGCATTTTTGGAAACCGAAGTTCCAAAACTGTATCCAGGAGAGCTGGACAAAGTATTCATCCACCACGATGCTGTTGCCAAAATAAACTTTAAGTACTACGTGGAGAACGTTTTACGTGCATTTTTGGAAACCGAAGTTCCAAAACTGTATCCAGGAGAGCTGGACAAAGTATTCATCCACCACGATGCTGCCTCGTCCCATACTGCCAGATTTACACAGCAGTACGCCGAGGATTTGAAGGCAAGGACCGGAATGACCTTGATCACGAATGCCCAGATCCCTATCAAGTCCCCTGACGCAAGCCCCATGGATTTCTTTGGATTTGGCTACTTGAAACAGAAGCTTTTCAAAAGGAGGGCATCTACTCTTGCTTGTTTTTGGAAAGTTCTGAATGAGGAGTGGAATCTTGTGGACACTGAAATGTGCCGAAAAGTGTTCGAAAATTGGAAACTAAGGCTCAGACTTGTTGTAAAGAAGGGTGG
Organism: Folsomia manolachei; assembly: GCA_036491905.1. Taxonomy (NCBI): domain Eukaryota; kingdom Metazoa; phylum Arthropoda; class Collembola; order Entomobryomorpha; family Isotomidae; genus Folsomia; species Folsomia manolachei. The sequence continues at coordinate 4,828 of JAAXNX010001938.1, read as the reverse complement.
ACAACATATTGAAAATACCAAAACAATTCATAAGCGGCGACTAAAAGAATTATAAGGTAATTTCCCCTTGTTTTATAATCTGTGAACGCCATTAGTAAACGGTTTAATTCTGATTGTCTGGAATGGTATTAATTTTTAATGATGATGCACCTGGTCTGACGTTATCATTGAAGTGTCAAATTTCTCTCAAATGATTTTGCTAAGCCTCCCTACATCATCATGTTGTTCACATATTAAAACTGGACAGGGGTGGACTTGTGAATAACGGGCTGAATGCACCGCTACCCCTTAAGTATGACACTATAGCCACCATTCAAGGCATTGATGACCAGTGTTCCCGATTGGAGAAGTATTTGTTTAATTTTACAAAAATAATGAATACCCGATACAAACGCGTCGCGTACGAGGCCGCACCTGCAAATTGTTTTGCCATTCTATCAGATATGACTGGGCACAGTAACGCGGATGCCTATCATTATGCTCGTTTTCTGATGTATTCCATTTACTTGACTACCTTATATTTATCGAACAATTTAGCACAGCTCGTACAAAAAAAAGTGTTACTTGTGAAAACGAGTCATTCATTTGTACTCATCAAGGAATAACATTTCAATAAATGCCTACCAACCAACCAACCAATCGGACTAAAATGATACTAACACAGTATCCTGAAAGAGGTTTGGCAGGGAGGCATGTGAATGCGTTAAATATATTTAGTAGTATTCAAACCATTTTCATTATCTGGTCCGCAGGATTGATATGCTCAATCGGCATTTTTGGTGTGGAGTGGTTTCGCAGGATTGGGATTGGGCGATTAATTGAATTAGGGAGATATTCACGCCATCGATTATGCCGTGAATAAATCTAGAAAATGGTTTTAAGTGTTTAATTGGTCATGAGAATTTGAACGGTATTCAAGAAATAATTTTTGGAAATGTTGTACTATCCATATCTACTCAGCGGTAATATATCTTTATCTACTTTAATCCCTCAATTTCAAACACATTTCTGATAATACGTACAGCACAGTTGTCAATAAAACGAAAACAGACAAGTAAAGAATCACCATGAATTTATTCTAATCATGCTTTATTCTCACTCAATCATCGGTATAATGATTGACGACAGATTTGGAAACATGAAATTGTTCACTCCAAAAATACCAAGTTTTGACTGTATAGTATTGCGTAAAAAAGCGACCACTTTACTAAATTTAAGCATGCTTTATATTACAAAGACCAATTAATCTGATTCCCGTTATTTTATATCATTTGATTTACTCAAGCACCAAAAAGATTCCATTTTCAAAATACATTTTTATAATACAAATGGATATTTAATCACATATTTATTTTTATTTCGTAAAAAATCATTTCTAATCATGGCATTTATAGCTAACTCCTTATAAGGCAAGTAGCCTGTTCTTACTAAGATTTAAAAATAGCTGCAGAAGTCGCAAAGTAGAGTAATCCATTGATAACGGCGAGCGCCTGAAATAAAAAAAGAAGTATAAAATTTCCAATTAATCTGATTCCCGTTATTTTATATCATTTGATTTACTCAAGCACCAAAAAGTTTCCATTTTTAAAATACATTTTTATAATACAAATGGATATTTAATCACATATTTATTTTTATTTCGTAAAAAATCATTTCTAATCATGGCATTTATAACTAACTCCTTAGGAGGCAAGTAGCCTGTTCGTACTAAGATTTAAAAATAGCTGCAGAAGTCCCAAAGTAGAGTAATCCATTGATAACGGCGAGCGCCTGAAATAAAAAAAGAAGTATAAAATTGCTGCCTCTTTTAGAGAAAAAATGTCATTAAATTTACCCCAGCAGCCAATTTATTCATGTATTTGAACTCCTTCCTCCAATCACTCTTCGTGATTGGGATGGCTTGTGGTGCTATTCCTTTTGTGAATTGTGACGACATCCTTGTAATTCCAGAATTCTTAAAAAAGTAGTCATCAATCTGGACGGCAGCGATAATCATTAAAACTCCGGAGATGATGATAAGTAGTCCAGCCAGCGCATGATATCCGCCATCCTGCAAATATTTCAATGATAAGTAATGCCAATTGAGTTACCTTTTTAGCACAATGCTTTTGATTAATTACGTACTGCAGTCTTAAACCCGGACGTATCCATCACAAAAGAAGCAATGAGGCTGACCGCAGACAAAATGAGGCAAATGATGGTTAACGCGACAAACGTCCGTTCCATTGGGATGGCTCCAGCAGGACAACCTGATTCTGCTTTGCACACATCTGGAGCACCTTTTATGTCCCACAGTTCTTTCCATATGTTGTTAAAATGGGCGTGGCACCCAACCACGGTGACAACGAAAAGAACCACCTAGAAAATTAATGAAATGAATAACTTAATAACTTTGTTAATAATCAAGTTTTAATTAAGGTACCAAGGCGACGGTTTTTAGAATTGTGACATTCTTTGAAGCTGCCATTTCAAGAATAAAATAAGTTTGTTGCGAAAAGTAACTGGAAAATGGTGTGAGGAATATGAGAGCAAAAATTAGACTGGCAATCACCTTCGTTTCGTAATGCTTATAAAAGACTCCAACGATGGGGATGATGTCACCCGAGGACAAAGTACCGACAAGCGTCAATAAATTTTATCTTGTCAAAGTTTGCGCAAATTATTCTGCTCTCATAGTTAAGCAGCATCTGGAGCCAGACAGAGGATGTGACGATAAGATAAAATGGACTGGAAAACACTCAACGGTTCAAGTTACCTTTGTCCAATGAAGAGATAAAGCATGGCATTGTCGTTGATGAATCATAATTTATATTCTGCAATGATTAATCATTCATTCAATACCAGCGTAATTTATTGACTTGTATAAATGCGTTATTTGTTCAATCAATTTAATCTGAAGCACTTTTGTTGAAACATAGATTGTTCTTTCCTTTGTATCGCGTGAATGGAAATGCTTGCATATTTCATCGTCCAAAGATTTGTCATCAAAGTAGAAATGTGGCTTTTTGGGTAATCACCGCATACGGGAAGTAAACTGAAGGAAATGTTTTATCAAGTTTGTTCACATATTCAAGTTCCCATGCAAAACAACAAACTGTGTTGACAAGACAAACACTTCAAAATCAGTACAGAACACCGATTCAATGAAAACGTAATAGCACGAATAATTATATCACTATCTTATCGGACCCTGCAATATTAATTACTCATATGACACACAAGGAATTTGCGAAAAATCGTTTGATGAACAGTCCATCATGGACTTCCGGCAAAAATAACAGAATCATATTGTTTGCCAATTGTTAAATTAGTCACCAAACTCCTCAATCCTCCTCCTCGTACAATTGGGGTCACTGACTTTGACACTTGAAATTGTGTGGTGACACATTTGTATTCGTATTTATTAGAAAGACTCACAGAGCATTGACATAACTCGAAACACTCGCTCTTAATACAAAAGCAAAAGTTTGTTTTTTTCCTCTTTAAAGTAATACGGAATGACATTAAAATTTTATATTTACATTCTTTCAGCACTCTGTTAGGGTAGTGTCAAATCGGTATTTTATTTATCCAAATGCTTTTTTAGCGAGTTTTAGTTATAATCAAAACAAAGATGTTGTAGAAGGATGTCTAATTCAAGGTGAAGCAATATATACTAATATTTTGCAAAAGTTGAGGAAGCAACCTCGCATGGCGTCGAGTAGAAACACATTCATGGAAAGTAATATAACAGTGTATAACTAAAAGTGCCTCTAACTCTGGTAGACTGTAACTATGACAACAAAAGTAAATTATTAGTTTGCAGCATGCAAAAATCTTGAATCACAAGTGGTGTCAGGTTATCCACATAATTGGAGCCGAACCAAATTCTCAGTGGCATCATAGACTTTACGACACGTCTCTGACATTTATTTTGGCAACTAGCCTTTTTTGCGGCGGTTAATTCTCTTAAACTTTTAGAATAAATCCTTTTCCCAGCCCCAAACAGGACCAGATTAAATACGACCCCAGTAAAAACCACAATTAGCAAGGCAGCAAAATGCAGAAATTCTAGGGATGAGTGATACTCAATGATGACAAATCCACAAAATATTTGCACACTTGGTGACGCTACTGCAACAATGGGAAAGATTCGAGTCGTCACACAAGAATTTATCAGCTTTTCCAGTACCTGCAAAGCTCGATATTTACTCAAAAACATTTGATTATTAAATGCCTTTGATGACTCATCCCAAAGAAGGAGGGTCCCACCCATTAACATAAAAAGTCCATACGGAAGCCCAGACAGCATTAATTGGGAAACAAAAACGAATTCAAACCCTGCTAGAAAGAAACGAGCCAGAATAAAAGAACCCGAGCAGACGGAACACTTCGTCAGTAGAAGAGATCCCAGAAAGGGCCGTTGGCATGGAGATAGAAACACGAGAACTGACACGGCAACTGGGAAGGTTTTAAATGCGTATTTGAATACGGTAAAAAATACGTTGATCACTCGGAGTATGAAGCCATGTCGCCTAGAATATGACGGTGATTCCTTGGCGTTGCCTGCAAATCAGACATTTTTACAACATTAAAACTGAATCATGAGGATTTATACCATTTTGCTGGATTCCTTGGCAGAGTAAATTCAACAACTGGACACAACCCGGATTTGGAGACCACTCACACCGTACACAAAAGATGGTCGAGTACACGAACGCAAAGAATCCTCCATTGTGCGATGACGTAGAAGAGAGATACAACCAATGAAATGCGTACACATTGAAGGAATTTTCCACTTTTGCAGGTTACTCGGCCAAAGGAAGGATTCCAAACGTAGAAAACACTT
>JAAXNX010001937.1:0-15411 GCA_036491905.1 Folsomia manolachei | reverse complement strand
ACCGCAGACTCACAGTCTGTGACCAAAGTTATAGAACAACTTCACCTTCAACTCCTGTGGTTTGAGTTCCACTTAAAAAGTACACAAGAACAAATTATTTCACTGGTCCAACAACTCGGTTAATGTTGTATAAGAAAACTTTCATCAAAGTGGTAGCAAGTTTTGTGGTAGGAGTAACGTCTCATTCCCGTCCTCTTGTATTTTTATGCCAGAGGTACATACATTACAAGAATGTTCTGTCTGTCCTTCTGTCTTATTCGCTGTCGTATGAAAATGGCTCAAATTTAGGCTATATTTGAATTCCGTTTTCCGACGTTTGTACTTGATTTTTGGAGCTAGAAATTGTCAGCAAAGGCGCTCTGCTAATAGAATCGAAAACGTAGCTAAACATTATATACTTAACCATGTTTGGAAATGTTCAGAAATCTTTGAAAGGTCATATTGGTAAAAAATCAAAAGGAAATCATACAAGTTAAAGATTGAGACGATAGCATCAGAAAACAAATATTCTTGAAATTACTTCAGCACATCTTTATATCTGTCAGTATGAGTTTATTTGACTGTATTTGCAACTGCACATTGTGGAAATTAAAAGAGTCGTTGTCTACTACATTTGTGGCCCCAACCTTAGTGGTTTTGTCCTTAATTTTATTTTCCACTCACATCCATTTGTACATACATTGGGTCCGTATAATTACGGTAAAGAATTATCTAATAGTTTCAGAAACTTGTAGTGTAAGTGGTACTGCAAAGTATTGCACTATGAGAGAAAGTATCTTCCCACTTTAGCTTAAACAGTTATTTTTTGTTCAATTTACAGAAATGCGAAAAATATGATGTCTCTTTTATTGTAACAGATAGGCATGACCGAGTTGGTCAAGTCGGTTATTGCATTTAAAGAAGGATGCAAAAAAGTATGATGACTTATACACGGCGACAACTTTTAATTTTATTAAAAAAAATACTATTTGTTACTTTAATCAACAAAAAAAAATTCCTCACGACAATCTTTTCTGCATTTTCGGATGCATTCCGGATTTTAATATGCCGTCACTTGCAGTACATGTCAAATAGCTACTTGCCAAACTGTTACATTACCTAGAAATCCCAGGGGAGTGATAGTGATAACACGGTTAGAAATGCGAAAAATATGATGTCTCTTTTATTGTAACAGATAGGCATGACCGAGTTGGTCAAGTCGGTTATTGCATTTAAAAAAGGATGCAAAAAAGTATTATGACTTATACACGGCGACAACTTAATTTTATTAAAAAAATACTATTTGTTACTTTAATCAACAAAATAAAATTCCTCACGACAATCTTTTCTGCATTTTCGGATGGATTCCGGATTTTAATATGCCGTCACTTGCAGTACATGTCAAATAGCTACTTGCCAAACTGTTACATTACCTAGAAATCCCAGGGGAGTGATAGTGATAACACGGTGTAAATTAATGAAAACATCGTTTGACAGCCGTTCTCTCCATCTTCCTCCCTTTCACTGATTCTGAGAGATGCAAATGGCATGTTCATGAAGTTCATTTTATTTCCATGTGCTACTCATCAAGGCATATCTTATTGGAAAGTTCCAAATTCTTTTCAACGGGATTTCGAAGACTTCTCGATGTTCACACATCAAGAATTTGCATGTGTATGCAAATATATTTTATTGTAAATCACTTGCGTAGTCTATCTCAAAACGTCAGGCAGAATCCAATTACACTCAAAAACTTCAAAAATCATATTTAGCTTTTGTCACCTTACTAGCAAGCCTTAAAATTACATGCAGAATGATTGCATACTTTTATTTTTAGGAGTTATAAAAGGCGAAGATTTAACTGGCAATGAGTATTTCTTTTAATGCAAAACGATGCAATTTCCTTAACTGTAGTTAGTAGTAATGTTAAGTACTACACCCAATAAATATCTTACTCTACCATCTCCGATACTACGCTAATATGTTTTACCTCAATTTCTCTCTCCCTCCTTGCTTCGACTGTTACATCCAACTTGCGAATTTAGATTAGAAAATACATTTTTCCGCTTACGAATTTCTTTGTACATATTACGTTGAGCCCTACTCAATTTTCACAAGGAAATGTAAAAAAAATCTTACTACATTTAATGAAATTAATAACGAGAGTGAAGGAGGCAAGATACATAAAAAAGATAATGAAGGAGTATTCCGTTTTTGGTGTCTAATTCTAACTTCACTTCAAAAATTTATTCGTCTGTGGCCATTGGATAATATCTATACTATCCGTTTAAGTTTTCGTTTACAATTACAAGTCTATCTTCATATTTTGTGTACCATTGCAATTAATAGTTCATGTCGAATTATTTAAAAAAAAACAAACAAACTTAAAAGATAGCAAATCATGTTTTTAAAAGCCCTGTTTCTTTTACAATTTTTTTTGTTCAATTACGGTTTTTGGATAACATGTCTGGAGTAAGATTGCACAGTAGTTGAACCAATTGTGGGATTATTCTTTCCAAACTGTAACTAAATTAATATAAAAATATGTTGTTTGAATTGCGTTTGACCCATTTTTGTTGTAATTGTCTGCAAGCGTTATTTTGATGGTATTCATTAAATCAAATATATATTGTATTGCCCACAATAACTTATACAAAGGAAATTGATCTGTTTCCAAATATTAATAGTGGAACTATCCAAAGATCTAAAAAATATAAATCCCTCGTACAGCCTTGCTAAGTATGTACACAAGAAGTTTTTACATAAAGATTTTTAGGACCAAGTAAAAACTTTTACAACGCCCTTGTCCAGAGCTCAGAACTTTCTCTTCAGGATTTCAATTCGCTTTTCTTTTCTTCAATCAAACCAGTTTCATTTTAAATCCAGGCAGGCTCTCGGGATGCCATACGTGCACGGCTATTCATGATTCATAAGGTAGTAAACATGCATATTGAATGCAAATTGAATTTGGATCAACACGTATTGATTCTTGTTGGAAAATATAGTACAAGTAAATGTGAAAAATATGCATGCAGAGTAAACTAAAATAACATTGATTGAGAACAGAATAAGGACAGAATTTCTTACATCATACTTTTACCTTTTTATATTTAAAACAACACTAATTGTAAGATTACAAAAATTACATTGATCGAGACCAACCAAATATTTTTTTCACCACTGGGCCCATCGATTTTGACAATTTCTTCATATAATCATGGCCTAGCTGCTTAGATTATTAACTTACAATATTGTTATGAAACCATTTCAAAATGGAGAGGTTTTGACGAGATGAGTAGATTGAACAGGTTGTTCTTTTGTACAAAGATTAATTTTTCGTACCCATCCAATTTTCCAGGTTCCTTTTATTATTAAAGATTTCATTAAATTCAATTGGTTGTCTAAAATACAATGCAGCATCCAATTCCTGGTTTTATTTTCTTTATTTGAATGGTTATTAAATCAAAATATTACAAAGACAACCATGTATATTCAACCGAAATGATATTTTCAAGAAGATTCGGGTGGTTGGAACCTGGACACTGAATTGTTATTATGTCGAGTATTATTAAGGGATATAAGTTTATGTAACGACACAAAATCAGAATGCATTGTTCACTCCCGTGGAACCTTTGAAGGGATACATTGCATACTACCCACGCTCAGGTTTCTGGATCAAAACAAATTACTAATTTTGATTCTGAGCGTATTACATCAAACGGCTGTCAGGTTAAACTGTATCCACCCCTTAATGAAAAATGTTGGCATATACTCTGTACAAATTACAATTTTAAAACTGCCAAAAAAATTAGGAATGACTCAATATTTTTTAATCTTTGGACCCAGTTTCTTTGATGGCATTCCTGTCCCCTCGCCTCCTCCTGGCGTTGGTATCAGTTTATTCCTGGTAAATTGTGACGCGTTGGAGTTGCTCTCCAAAGATTCAGAATATCCAGTTAGCCCACCTTTTTTCACCGCAAACTTGGGACCTCCAGGAGGAGGGGGCCCAACAATGAAAACATTTTCTCTGCTTTTTTTACTACTAAGAACTGAAACACCCTGGTATCTTCCGGATATGGAAGGTGGGGCTGTTCTCACATTTGACCTACTGGTTCCAGAGTGACTCGTGTTGTAAGAATGTGAAACACTAATCGCTCCCGGTGGTAGTGGATTTGTTTTGTTCTTCTCAATTCCCACTCTCATCAAACCGGATTTTCCTCTCACTTCTGCAAATGGTGAAAGTACAAAAGAAAAGGGTTTAATCCATATANAAAAAAAAAAGGTTTAATCCATATATTATGCATCAGCTACACAGCTAGTGAGTGATACGAGTACACTTGTGAAAGTTTTGTTTGGATAAAAATGACTTTGAAACCTCATTGCCCAGCTTTTATCCTTTATCAGTTGAGCAAAACACTTCAAATGTTTTCTTTCCTGTTCCCTTACCTTTCTCTGGACGAGGAATATTTTGTTTTCCTGTTGTTGCTGAAGGTGTAACACTGTCCTTAGTCTCAGGAACAGTGAAAACATTGCCACCTCCTGGTTGAGATTGGGTTGGCGTCCTCCTGTTCATGGTAGCAAGAGGAAGGTCTTGATTTCTGGATCTGGCTCCATCTTCCTTGTTACTCCATTCTTCCATAATATTTGCCTCTTCGGACTTGAAGGATGAAAGAGACAAGGCGATAGAATCATGGGTAGATGTACTGGATCCTCTTCTTCCGTTTGATATGTGATCTTGGTGTACTTGAGCTAGAGTTGTAACCATTAGAATCTCTCCAGCCCGCTGGAAACAACAATAACAATATATCAAATTGAGAGAGATACTTGGGAAAGTCCTTTAGTTCCTTGGAGGGATTAACCAGACGTAATGAAAACGGTTTTACGTTTAGTTGTTCTTTTGAAATTTGAAATTGTAGCCAGATAACACAGAGAATAACATTTGCTGACTTGAACGATATCATATTTCAGTCCGCTCAACTGCCATTTGATTTAAAGTTCTATTCATCTCTCCCATTGTGCAGGTTTGAGAGATTCATCAATTTAGCTGGGTTGTTCTTTCTTCTGACATGAGAAGAAAAGAGGAAAATGGGTAAATAGAGAGGACTGTAGAGTGCCCAAATTCAGCTATAACCAAGGATATCAGTGTCACTCATCTCGTCTCATTTCTAGGATACAAAGCTAATGCAGCAAGGCATAGGATAGGACTTAATGAAGAAATATGTCACAAAATCCAACGCAAAATCAAGAGAAGCAGACAATAAAGAGAGCAAGTACAGGACTGAGGCAAACATCCTTTTACTCCCGTTGTTATTGTTTTCTAAACACTGGTTATATATAGACCTCTTAATGAGGTTTTCATCATACTACAAGTGGTAAATGCAGTGAAAAGGACAACGACGAATGCAGTTGTGTAGAACGTCGATCAGCCTGACTTTATTAATCCACTGACTTTATTAATTCATCGTAAATACAAAGAGTGGCATAGGTTTCAATTCACAACCAAAACAATAATTATGTTATTAACTAGACGTAAATTAATGGAAAATTCCAAACACATCTACACAATCCGACGTACTAACAATGAAACCTTGGGCCTCCATGTGATATGATTGACTTGCCGTGAAAACGGATTATCCTAGTTTTTTGCGACTTTGACAAAGATGAATACCACAACCACAACGGAGTACATTCACGAGTACAATCTTTCCCAACGAACCGCAACCTAACAGTTTAGTTATGTAATAGCAATTTTGGTCGTTGAGTAAATTGGATTCGGAGAAACATCTCTAGATTAACGCGACCCACATTTGGTAAGTTGGGGTATGGCCACCACTGTTAAAGCAATCCTATTCATATTATTCATTCCTTTCTTGATTTTGATTTAATATTGAGAGACCTCGACGAGTACTGCATGACTCTGGATGAACTCATACATACCAAGATGTGTGTAAGAGAAAATTGAAGGCAAATTGCCTCTCCTCTATATGTACATTTGTGAATCATTTTGTATTCATGTCGCATCTGACTAGGAAAAGGTTCGTTCGAAAGAAAGTTGACAGTGAAAAGGTCTCTGGCATGCAGCAAATAAATGTTACAGCAACTCAACTCAACTCAACCCAACCAAACCAACAGGTTCCTTTTGTTAGTTGATATAAATGGATCAACGGATGGATGAATGGATTTATACAGAAGATATGTCTCCTAGTGAAAGTCACCTACGTATATATTGCCTTTCCTGTTCAGTTGATCTTTTCAAAAGACGTTATTTCTGTAATATATTACAGACCATCGGTGTGGATAGTAGAGTAGATGACTGACTGAGAGTTGGTTGACTTGACTGCCTAGGTTGTCACTTAGTTTTTCTCTTCAGACAGGCACGGCATGATGTCGACATGAAAGTCGTTTTTGGAGCAGAAAGGTTTTTATCACTATTAATTACGAGTCCAGGTTGCACTTTTAATTCTGGCTGCCAAAATTGGATATACGCAGGTTGAGGGCTTAATTTTGGCAATGGCAATTAAAAAGTTTCGATAAGCATGGACTGATGGGCTGGATCTGAATCAATTACGCACTAGTGTATAATTTGTCAAAAAAAGATTTTGCTGAACAATAAGTATTTCATGCGTTAATTTTGTATCAGTGCCGTGGTTGCATTGCATTGCAACCGTTGCAATAATAACTGAAAAATATTAAAAGACAAGACGAAATAATATTTCAGATTTGACGGCAAAACAAATATATTGCCGAAATGATTTAGCTCCTGTCACACATACCCTGGCATTTTGAGAACTAACGTGACAAAGAATAGAAGGGAACATCGTTTTGGGATTTATTTCTTGTGTGTGGAATGTAAAGAGGCAGACAATAGAAGAGAGATGACGAGAAAAAGAAAACGAACCCAAAGAACAAATATGTGGAGCAATGGAGATAAAATAAAACAGCAAACCAAGCAATGAGACCAATTCTTATGATTTCATGTTGCCCACATATCTTTATGGTTTCCCGTCTAAAATCTTGACGCAACTAGAAAAAAGTAGAGTCAGCTAAGACCACATTTCGTATTTCTACTTTCTCCACTGGTTTGTTGGTTGACAGTGCATTGAGATATTTAGTTTGTTGTTATAATGGAATCCAAAGTGGTGTTTCCGACCCTTGTCAACTAACTGTTTGGATGAGTACCACATCAAAATTACATTCCTCTGCTTCCTCCTTTCCTCTCAACTCATGGACCATTTCCATGCACTTTCTCCTTAAAACCAAGCTATTGTTAAACCACCATTGACAGCCATTAATGCACTTTTATGTGTGGTTTGACTCAGATTTGAGTCTGGAAAGGATGCAAAGAAAGTGCCGTCAATATTTGGTTGACATTTTGCAATCTGGGACAGTTCGGGTGCAGAGTGCAATAAAAACACCATGGATGCACATTAAGTTCTTCTATTCACTCTGTGATCTATGCAAGAAGAGGTTGTTTCTGGGGAAAGAAGAGTTTTATGGAGCATAAAATAGAGTCTACAACTCTCTTAATTCTCATCTGTTGATAACTATGTCTGCCTGATTCCAGCGAATACATAATTTGGTTTCTACTTTTAGCAACCAAAATATGCAAAAGTTTCGTGATGTGAAAGCTCCATTTTTGTTAAAGTCATTGAACTTTTCTTAACAAAAATAATAATAAATGAGCTTGACTAAGTATTTCAAGCTATTTCTATAACTTAAAGAAAACTATAATTGACCTTATTAAAAGTAAGAATGACAAAGAATAAAGGTCTCTCTCACTTACCTCAGTGTCTGAAGACTCAGTTCGCACTAATTTTCTAAATTTTTCGGGTGAACCAACCTCAGACCCAATCCCGGTTGGACATTCTACACCCGTTACACTAGGCATTTGAGGTATATTTTGATTTTGAGCATCCATGGGAAACATATTCATATTCTGCTCGAGTGGATCAGCTTTTGTAACCATGCTGTAAATATTTTCAGTCTTGTCATCGAAACCATGGTTGACAATTCCCTTCTCATCCAAAGAATCCCCACTCTCAGAATTAGCACCTTCTGGAGAAAGTCGCCCACCAGAAATTGGAGCAGAGTTGAAAGAGGAAGCCTCCGGGGAATGGGATTCATTTGTGGGTACTACAAATGGATCTCTACCCCCAAGACCACTTTGAGTTGATGTTACATTTGTAAAGAAACGACTACTGGTTGGGGCCAAGGTCATAGTTCTCCCACTTAGAGGTTGGAGAGTTGGTAAGCTTCTTCTTTTGATGGATGGAGCTGTGGATGCATTTCTAGGGAAGAGGAACGGGTTATTTGACTCCCCCAAGGAACTATTTGGTCGAGATTTAATTAGATAGTTTGTTGGGGATGGTGTACATCGGTGAATTGGACCCGGTTTATTAGATTTTGACCCTTGGCCGATGTTTACTCGGGGTTGTGTAGAGTTTGGCAATTGTGACTCGCATTCATTATCACCCTGTTGCTCCAAATTGACGCAACTTTCATCTCGAACAAAAGTTTTGGAAACAAGAGACTGTTGACTATTTGGTCGCTGGTGGTTTGGGTTTATGGGCAGCATTGGTGGACTGGAGGAGGAGGAAAATTGCTCCAATTGTTCTTTTATTGCAGCTCGGCGTGCCTTTTCGCGATTTTTCTCCTCCAAAATGTCATGCATCACTCGGTCGTTGAGCTCGTGGTAATGATTAGTGATATGTGACACCAGCCACCTACAACATGGGAAAAAGAAAATAATCCGCTGCGTAGAAAGTCGAGAGTGAGAATGCTTTAGTTTCCAATTGGTACAATTTGCAAAGGAAATGTGCAAATAACCTAATCTCAATTTCTAACAATCCCTGAAACAAACAATTGTCCGCGTAAATAAATATGTGCATCCCCAGCAATATTGCCGTCTGAATGCTTATCTTCTTTTGTAAAACAGTCAGAAAAACAGGAAATCTGTTTTTCAGATCGGATTTCACTTTCTTATTCCGAAAATGCTCCGATTGCATTAGTTAAGACAGGAAAGAACATAAAACTCGAGGAACTCGACGCAATCTTGTAATAATCAATAAAGCCAGATACTAAAGTAACATCGTTTTGTACACGTACAAGTAAATGAGAACAATTTGTCCCGTGTTCTAGTCTTAGTTCGTGTTATCATTGGATGGATGGTTGAATGAGTAATTTAGTCACCGGTACCACTTGGTCCTTTAGTGCATTCATGTATTCAATTACTTTGATTTGATTAGTTATCTCACCTAAATCCATCGAAAATCCCTTTGTCATTTTTCAAATCCGTTGCTGCAGACTCATCCAGTCTTGTTAAGCATCTGGCTGCATTCACAACCTCCTGGAGATTCATCACACTATCCAACTCCACCTCCGAGGCTCCACCAAGGTCCTGTTTGTTGGCTAGACTGGTGCAAAAAAGTAATAGAAAAAGATATAAATCTTGTCCACCAAGCAATAATCTTTCCTGAATATGGCAAAAGATATGTAATTGATGTTGCATTCATTCCGCAATCAGGAAGTTTGCTGAACAAGTAACAAATCCAACTCACAGCAAAATAGGTTTTCCACGAATCCTTTCATCATTCACTACTTTGGGGAAGACTGCCGCAGCCTCCGACAAGGACTCGGGATTACTTACGTCAACTACAAAGATAATTCCATGGGCCTAAAATAGAAATAGGGAATTATTGTCCGGAATTAAATTCTGTAAACTAATTCAATCCAATTTAATTCACAAAGTGAATCAAGTCATTTCTTAACTAATTACGGGTCAGATGGCAACTTACATCGGAATAATAGTGATCCCACAGTTCTTGAATGGAGGGATGGCCTCCTAAATCGTAAAGATTGATTGAACCCTTGTTCTTCCTCCGAATTGCGTATGTATTGAATCCCTTAGTTTGCACGTAGTTTAAATCCGGGAGCGTTCTTTTGACTGATTGCATAGAAATGATAGACATTAACAAAAATGTTAACAAAAATGTTAGCTAGTTATTAACATCATTATGATTTTGATTAGTTTAATTTCAACTAAAAAAGTATTTTTGTATTTTTTCACCAAATATATTTTTTAAAAGAAACCACATTTTTGTTACGGCATTACTTTTTTGGTTTTACATGCTTAAACTAAAACGCGATGAAGATACGCTTTACTTACATTTCCATAATCTCAGAGCAATCGTCGTCTTTCCCACTGCTTGGGTCCCAAGAATGAGCAAAGATATAGAATTCCTTTTGTTTGCTGGAGGAAGTTTAAATAGAACAATGAACTTGTCAACAAGATTATGAAGAAAGGAGCAATTTACGTACAAGTTTTCATCCGTCGCTTTGTCCAAGCCAGACCAATTCTGGAAATTCCGAGACGTAAACAATTTCCCATGTTATAACCAAAGATAGGTCAGACAGCTCTTCAAATGTTCTGGGAAAAGCGCAATTTATTAAGAAATGTTCCGGAAATTGTGGGAGCAATTATATTTTTCCAAAAATGGAAGCACATGGGTTAAGTAAACGTTTTGCACTGGTTCGTGCTTGTTTTTTTTGCGGAAATGGTGAAAAAGGGTCCACAATGTTGATGAAGGTTTGTTGTGTCACATAACTCCTTGACAACTTTCTCCCCGAGGTTACCCACTTTTCCCGTGTTTTCATTCTCATTGTTTTCTTGCGCTCTGTTCTTTTGACGTGGAAACTATTTGTAATGAGTAGTGCTTCAAATCGTGGCACTGTGTTAAATTCATTCAACCGATTTTCATGCTCATTAGATACGAATGATTCTTTGGATGTCCTTGTGTAGCTGATAACTCATTTAACCCTGATATGAAAATCTTTCTTACCAAACGAACAAAATGAGCTGAAAACCAAGTTGTGACGGCTTTCTTTTGCTTTCTCAAATTTTTACCAATTACTTTAAACAGGATAATGTATACGATCATCCTGGACGTTCGAAATATGAGAATATGAATCTAGGAAAAGTTGTACAAAAGTTTTTAGTAATTTAAAATTTACTCGTATTTTTTTAAATATTCCATTTTATTTTAGGATTAAAAAAACAGTGACTCTACATAGATGGGATAAAATTTTATAAAATTTGAATGTTTAGTAAAACCAGATAGTTGTCAATTCCCTCTGTCTACACTTTTCCAGCATGATTTTATAATAACTCGAAACTTTCTCCGAGAGAAAGTTGCCCATTTATTGTAAATTGAAATGAAGTCAAGTAATAATAATTGCCAGGAGAATTGAAAATACATAAATGTTTTTTTTACTGTTGCAGAAATAGTTTTTCTACCAGGAAAGTTATCGTCATCTTTGTGCTACACGGAGTGGAACAGTTATTCATTGGATCTTCCACCACTTTGAGACAAGACCTTTCAAACATCCTCATCTACTATCCGACTGATAGAAACTGCAAGGTCAGAACAGCTAACCTTCCCCATACGCATCACCGAAGAGGAACAAAATATTTTAAAAAATTACTTCATCTCCATTTGGACTGACCTAAACAAAATAGCAGCCAAGCTTTAAAGAAGGAATTGCAAAACTGCCCATTAATTTGGTCTGGTATTCTCTCTGATTGGCATCCTCCCTACAGTAATCCAGAAAGACATCAGAAATTAAGCCGGATTCACATCAAATTAGCAATCTAAATCTAATGTCCGACAATTGACCCTGCATTCTGCCAACTCAACTCCCATGAACTCAACTTACCCTTAAGGAATCCTTATACCTATGTGATGAAGATTTGCTTGCTGGTCGAACATTTTCTTTTGGGGTAAGCTGATTTGGAAAAAAGTTACACTATGAGAAATAATAAATCTTGACCTAATCAAGAAACATAATGTAGGAAGCGATCGAGCCACTGCAATTGAAGACGTTTTATCAAGCTCCATCTTTCTCGTCAACCTGCTCTTAACGGGGTAACGGCAACTGGTTCCCATAAAATTATCCGAGTTGAAGGAAAAACCTCCGAAAAATCTTGCTCTTAAAGTTACTCATTGCTTATCAGAATAGCCATAGGAGAAATCGGGACCATAATTTTCGTACAAAGTTTTGATTGTTGCCATTCTACTCTCACTATGAATAACAGAAGCGGCGTTAATCACGGGTTCGGCCAACCTCCCGAAGGCTTTCCTCTCCGTAACCCTCCAATGGATAAGACTGAACCCGTTACCCCAGCACTTGTCGCCATTGTTATTTTTGGTACGGGTCTTGTCCTCATTTTACTCTGTTGCTACATTTGCGTACTGCGAAGACTTTGCTGTCCAGATTGGGGACGTAAACCTGGCTCCTCACATCATCCTAGGAGCACAACTACTCAACAAACATCTTGTGACATCACTAAATTCGACACTCTAACTGCTGAGAGATCCCCGTCTTAAAGTACATTGTCAGAATGCTTTCTTTGTATTATCAGCATTAATTGGGTTTAATCTATACTTAATATGTTAAGCCAATTAGCTTAGTACATACATGCTTACATGCAGAAATTATAGTTTTTCAGACTAGTGCATGGACGCGAGCCCAGAAAACGAAGCAGCCAATCTCTTCCAAAGATCAAGAGCGGTTGGGTCGGCTCAACGATAAGATACTTATCATACTTTATTGGAAAGCTAGCGTAACTGTAAGGGGATTAACCACACATACTGATAGGAGTTGTTGCATACTGGTTTATTTCGCCATCCACAACAGATTGGCAAGTATTCAGGAAATCTAGCGACCAATTGGTATTAACTTAAATCTGCTCGCCATTCTCAGTTTATGACATTCAGGCTGCACATTGTTGTGTAACATTTCAATCTTTCAGATTAGAACAGAGCATCCAGTACCCATCCATGTGCATCAAATACGATGCACAGAGTATTGTACCAAACAATTTCCCTTGTACTTTAAACAATCCGGGGAAAAGGGCTATAAATAAGAAAACAGGGAAAGACTTAATGTTGCACACTGACTTTGTAATAACCATAAAAGAGAAAGTGTCCATCCACCCAATCCAGAATACAAGTTGCTAGTGCAGAAAATGAACCCGTTCATCCCTACAGAGATATTTGTATGACATTATTCCCCACAATTCCTGTCCTTTCCCATCATCCTCCTACTCATTGTGATGTCGACCAGAAGGCAGAGAAAGCTAGCTATTGACATTTAGCAGCCTCTTACAAATTCATTGATCTATTCCTTTTATTTTATTTTTGAGACTCAGAACAAAACAGAAAAATGACATTTTATATTTTTTCTGGTAACATGGACTTCTCAAATCGTCTTCTTTTCTCTCACTGAGACAGAATGGCCCAAGCAAAAAAGCCAAGGCTTACGAGATCAGTTTTTGAAACATAATCCATTTACTTGGAATTGTGTTGGTTTGTTTCGAAAAAATAAGCCAAGCCAAAGGATATTGGATTTGGTTG
This sequence comes from Folsomia manolachei, assembly GCA_036491905.1. Classification (NCBI taxonomy): domain Eukaryota; kingdom Metazoa; phylum Arthropoda; class Collembola; order Entomobryomorpha; family Isotomidae; genus Folsomia; species Folsomia manolachei. The sequence continues at coordinate 2,020 of JAAXNX010001937.1, read as the reverse complement.
CGGTTGCCTACGAATGCACATGCGGATCACAAACAAACATATTTATTTGACTTACTTTTGCTTCATTGCAAATGGAATTGAGGTCTGAGTGGGATTATGACAAAAAGAGCAAACACCACATTCACTTTCACTCCATTATAAAATAATTAATTTACATGTTGAAGGAGGGATGGGATTAAAGAACCCACGGATATTTCGGAAAGATCTATATTCTGTGTCGATGTGCATGGACTGTACTTAATTTCTAGTGCGAATGACCTTATCTAATGACGAAGGACACAAAGAAGTCCACCATGCTACTCATTTTTACAGGATAATCTGCTACCAGGTAAAGCTTATGGAAATGAGTTATATTATGGATTTATTTACTGCAACAAAAGATCATTCTTAGCAAAGGTGTGTATGTGTTGCATGATATTTACATGATTTTGTCGTGGCGTGCGTTATAAAATTATCACTCTGACAAAAGTTTGACCCCTTGAAATAGTAGAACATTTATGTTTGAATTGAGTCAACGCCTCAATCTAGGCGGATATGGGGTGAGCTTGGTGAAGGTAAAACATACATAAATAAACAATTTTCTGGATCCTGACGAATTTTACGTATACGAAGCCAAATCTCGGAAAGAGACGGGTGTTTTTTGCATATAGTATTTTGGCAACTTGATAAAATCTGTAGGTAATTCTTTCTCTATTTCCTGGTGGCGACTATTTTTCTTGCTTATTTCCTGTACTACCGGTTTGTTTTACTTATTTCCGGTGTGTTTATTGTTTGTATGCATATAAATATTTAATTAATTTCGGGTTTCGTAGAATGTTTTTTTTGTTAACATTTTTCCTGCTTTTGTACCATGCAATATGAAGACTAGACTGGTTGCAATTGCAAAAGTTTTTCTAAATGAATCTGCTGAAAAGTTTCTTACTGATTTTTTTTGTTAACATTTTTCCTGCTTTTGTACCATGCAATATGAAGACTAGACTGGTTGCAATTGCAAAAGTTTTTCTAAATGAATCTGCTGAAAAGTTTCTTCAAGGCTACTACTGATTTATGTAGGCGTGGAACAAAAGTGTATTAAAGCTTAAAACTGAATTGATACAATGGAAATCAAAAAGCACAAGTCTTTTTATTTACAGAATCTTCCGACATAAAAAAATCAATTTATTTATGATATTTGTTGAATATGTATATACTAATGAAAAAGTATGTCACAGGAAAATATATACTTTAGAAGACACATCGCTTTTGTAATTAGCCAGTTGCAATTCAAGTGTGGCTAAAATTTGCCATGAATTCATTTGAAAAACATCCTGAGTACGTAATACCAGCGAGGTTAATATACATCAATAAAATAAATGGATACGTAACTGGCCAATTATAGAAGTAGGTCAAACATCTAGACATTAATGTCATATCGAATTCTATGTGTTAACCGAAATTGGCACGGATCGCTTCAAAACTTCTATTGGTGCTTATGAATTATTGTTAAAAAAAGAGATATTTAAAAGAATATTGTATAATATGAATTGAATTGGTATTACTGTACGTTACTGATCACGCCTCTGCCGTGCTACTTTGAGATATTTCATTAGTATGGTGATTGATGTTAAGTAATCTACTTATTCCAGTGTAATTATTTAGAAACATGAAATAAAATGAATTTGCTTGTTATTCTGATTCTGTATCTACGAGTAATTCGCCCCTTAACCTTTACGCTGATATCCGAAGAAGGCTTTGAATTTCCCCTGATAGTGCCCAGTGTGACAGATTTCACGTTTGAGGCAATTGATTTTGAATGGGTCGTCATTAACGGAGCCATTAATAATTCGGGAAAAACTGTGAAAATGGAACTAAAAATGGATCACGAAAAAAGGGAGCTGTTGAAAGGTATTCTACAGAATATCAAAAGCCATCCTGGCTACAATTAAGGTGAGACAAATTATAATCAATGAAAAATAAATGGTTGCAAATAAACTTTGAATTGATGGGCTATAAATATGTTACATAATGTTACATAACATGA
>JAAXNX010001936.1:0-15422 GCA_036491905.1 Folsomia manolachei | reverse complement strand
TATTCCAAACTATAACGAACGACGTCTGAATATTTATATTTAGGTGTCGTGCTTGTGGCAAGGTGAACATGCAATTACAGTATCATTGAGCGGTTTCATTACCTACTTGGATATCAATAACCCTGGAAAACCACTGCGAGTAATCAAGGGCCACAATAAGCCTATCACCGTCATGTGCCTTAATGAGGATCGCAGCAAAATTTACACTGGCTCTCATGATGGATTTGTTACATACTGGGATGCTAAAACAGGAGTCAATGATCGAATTAGTGGCACTGGGCACGGAAACCAGATCAACGGAATGAAGATTGTCAAGAACGTTCTCTACACTTGCGGCATTGACGACACTCTTCGCCTCGTTGACTTGGAAAAGTATGCTTATACCAATATCAGTGATGTCAAGTTGGGATCCCAGCCCCGTGGGATGGATATTTGTGGTGACAAGGTTGTAATTGCCACCGTTAAAGAAGTAAGCAATTTTGTTTTTAGAACTAAAAGATATTTGCTACATGCTTAGTAATTATTTTAAATTTTATTTATTTTAATTGTAGTTGATTGTCCTTGAGGGTGGACGGAAACTTGGGTCTTGCCCCGTCGACTACGAACCTTCTAGTCTATCCATAAGTCCGGTTTCTGGGGACATTGCTGTGGGGGGTTCAATGGATCACAAAGTAACTTATTTTTCTTATGTAAAAACACCGATATGTCCAACAATTTGTAATTTAGTATGAATTATGTGATCTTTACAGACTCACGTGTACATGCTCACTGGTGGATCCTTCTCCCCCAAAGCGACCTTAGATCATTTAGGGCCTGTTACTGATGTTGCCTTTTCTCCGGATGGTAATTACTTGGCTGCCTCTGATGGTCACAGGAAAGTCATGTTATTCTCTACGTCGAATTATGAGGTAATAATCAAATTCCTCATATTATATGCGAAGCAATCTCCATCTTGAACTTCAATTCATTCACATTATTTCACACAGTTGGCTCATAACAAGGAGTGGGGCTTCCATAGTGCAAAGGTCAATTGTGTGGCATGGTCTCCAGACTCTAAGCTCGTAGCCAGTGGAAGTTTGGACTGTACCATAATTGTATGGAGTGTGGAACAACCAGCAAAACACCTTGTCATCAAAAGTATTTATTTAAAAAATAATAATAGTTTAATTTTCAATATACAATTTCACATTGAAAAATAACTTATTATTTTACAGATGCTCATCCCCAAAGTCAAATTACACGGGTGGTGTGGCTTGATAACAATTCCATCGCCTCTGCAGGTCAAGATGCTAATGTTAAGATTTGGGATATCGCTGGATTCCCACAATAATATAACACAAACTTCACGATCTGTATGAAGCAAAGGAGATTAAACAAAGCGTGTGAGGCTAAAAGAGTGAACCAATTCAAGTGCTAAAAATAAAATTCCACTAACTAAGATAACTAAAATAACTAAAAAAAATGCACGTATGGGGTTTGTAACTAATACGACTGGGGAAATGTAATGAGGGTATTTGTCCAACCATTCAAGGTATTTGTAAATTTATTTATTTGTAAATTCAAATGTGTTTTACTAAATATATTATGTATCATCATAAATATCCTAATTGACATTGTGGACAATTCTTCCTTCATAAATAAACTACAGCAAAATGTATAAAGATCTCCCTTGAAGAACCTTGAAACACGGCCCCACTCAATTGTGGCATATTCGAGAAGATGGGAAGACGCAGAAAATCGGATCCCTTGATAATAACTTCTTTGTTAAATATTGCATGAATATATCATGAATGCTATACACTGATACACCATGGAATTATATTAACACATTGCAAATTTTTGCCCTGAATTTAAATTTTCAATTTCATTTTTCTTTAGAATCGCGGAAGTATGTTGATTTAGAAAGGTTGATTTAAATTCTGATAACGCAGTTCCAAAACTTTTCCTTGCAATCCATCACTCCTTTACATGAAAATTAATTATTATTCATGAGATACTTTATGGATAAAATTGACAGCATATTGGAAATCAATTTTCGTTTGATAAATTCTAGTCAAAATTTCTTACCAATCTCCACAATTACAGTTGAGAGGCATAATTAGGTGCCTTGTAAAGTAAACATAAATCATTTGTCTCAAGTTCATAAAAAAGACTTTGGAGTTGTTTTGTCTTTGTATTCTGCAGCTTCAATAATTGTAGATTTTCATTTCAGTTGGCTAAGTTGTAATATGAATTGCTATAATATAGTGTCTGTTGACATTACATCGCAATATTCCTCAATTTCAGTAACATTTTACACAAGATTTAGTAATCCTTGTCAAGTCAATCCTAAGAATTGAGTGTCGAGACTGTTTTGCTAAATAGATTGAATTCATAATATACATAGTACTCATGACAAGTCATATTTTCTCTTGTCAATTATTCGCACGAGGCTCTGTGTTGTTTTCAAATATTCAGAAGCCATATGATAACCCATCTATAGGTGCAGGGTCAACTGCAAAAAATCATCATGAAAAAGTACATTAATTGGTTGCCAAGAATCGGAGAAGGTTTTGTAGGCGCCGGACTAACGTGAGTTTAGTGTAAAAACAATTCAGAATAATCTTTCATGCGTCAAGCGTCACATCAACGCTGACAACAAATTAAAATATAAGTAAGAAATGCAGTTGTATGTTAGAGACATAGAATGGCATGCGGTTTGCTACAAGTATTTGCTAAATAAAATATTTATAATAAATTTTTATAGCTCTGCTGATATTTTTTCGATTGATGGAGGCCTGTCTGTGGGATTACCATTTGGAGGCGACAGGGAGGGGTTTCATCTATCGGATTTGCATACCTTTTCGACTGAGGCGCCTGCTATTTATTTTTTGTATTAATCTTTACTGAGACAGAGTTTGAACAATACATTGGTTTCTTAATCATGTATTTTTTGGTGCATATTTTACTGTTAACTCCAAAATATATTCACTAATTGTAAGGTTTTGAAGAACTGCAATGGGCGACATAATAATGAGTGTCTACATTCGGATGCTATTCAGATGTTGAATTACTTTGATGTAGTCCATACCAAGTGGATTTAATTTAATTGGCATTGCCAATTTGGCAAATAACAAACATTGGTCAACCAGGCTCACTACGGTTGAGTTCCATGAAAGAATTGGTGTGTGGACTTAATTGAAATTTTTCAAATTTTTGGTTGAATAACAGTTCATTTCCCCGTATTTTACCATACAAAGTTGTGTATCGTATGTCCCATTTTCCTAGTTTCAAAGTTCCAACTAATTGCACGTTATTCACGATCGTAATGGATTAAGTACTACGAATGAACAACAGTTTTTTGCTCACTTATCTGGAGAGTATCATCGTTTACATCAAAACAAAACTTGCGATTAGCATGCATGTCCTGAACCAAGAATCTCCAAAAATCTTAATCAATCGGTAGTAAATAAAAACAAGGTTGTCCTTGACCTTCATTCTATCGAAAGCTGATGCAAATGATGAACTACATTCTAGTTACAGTCGTAGTATTTCCTGAGAATGATATCTTGCACAAGTTTTCTCCATAAAAATGAACATGTAATCATTCATTTCATCGCTTACATTTACGCAATGGTAAGGCATCAAAATATTTGTAGTGGCTGAACATCAAATTGAACTGGAGACAACGCACAAAATTTTAAAACACAAACGATATTGTTTATACAGAATCGTTGCTTTCACATAATTAAGCTATGAAATTGGTGAGTTTTTGGAATGGCTTACTTTGGACTATTTACTTTAATTCGATCGCAGATATTTGTCAATAAAACCTATTTAAGATTAAGTCCCGTTTATTTTAAATATCAAGGGCATTTTTTTAGAAGTTTTGATTGTAACCGTGATTAAACCGTGATTAAACCATGTTTCGAGTAACATGCTTCCATGAAATTCTTACATGTTTTCAAAACATTTATGGTTTCGTCACACCTCGCCCTACGGGCTAGTGTTTGTAAAAAGAAGTCCTTTGAACTATCGTCCATATCTAAAACTGCGGATAAATTTAATTTCGAAAGCAGCGGAATCAGTTTTTATCTTATCTTAGAATATCACTGTAAAGAGAACTGCATTTGCAAAAACATCTCTGTACCGTAAACTACTTTTTGTCCATTTTATATATTCTAACTTATATCGCAGTGCAAAATGATTTTCCCTGAAAATTGTTATCAAGTACCAAGTAACCTACAACAAGCACTTCATTCCTGCTCTTAAATTATGCATGGCAATTCAACGACGTCACTGTTGATTGACATCTTCGGACTTTGTCCAATCCCTTTCTCCAGAATACTGTTTTCTGAATAATGTTGGGAAAGCAATTTCTGGGTTTTGACCCAGACTACACAGAAGCCTTAAAAATGGTCGGAAACCAGTTCATCAGCAACTTAATCAACTCAATTACAGAATTTACAGATATTGTGACAACGAGACGGAAAAAAAACAGTTGGGAGTAGGAGATGAAATACAGATGAGTCAATTTATATTGTGTTTAATTTCCGTCCTGGCAGCAGCCAACAAATGGTCAGATGCCATATTTGACCTCGATTTTTGTACGTAAAATGATTGAAGTGTACGTATTTGACATTATTAATGATTGTTTTCGGGAACTCTTGTAACTTCAAAATTGTTTCCCCATATCCCTCTTCCAAAATAATGACTTGTCTCATTTCAATAAAGACAAGGTTGTAAAAAGAAGCACCGTATTCATAGCAAACAGTAATAAATAGATGCGACGAACTTTTTTTCAAACGACGTTTTCTTTCCAAAGGTTGAAAATTCTCATTCCTATTTTGTATGTATCCTGTAAATAGATATTTCAGCATTGCAGGCGGACACTAATTGACTCTGGTTTGAGGAAATATAATGATTACATGAATATTGCATCTGGATTCATTCGGAAAGGGGAGTTGATGAAATTATCGATTTGAACATTTGTCCATTGCAATTCCCAGAAACCTGGGTGGGAATAACTCTGGGAAGCTTTGCTCAACAATTGAACCAATTTCACGAAGCTTTTTCTAGAAACAAATTATACCTGGAATTTCCATGAAATTACATTCACGAATAACTCGCATCCTATCCCGGGCATATTTATTTATTCTACACAATTCTAATTGAAATTGTCCACCTACCACTGACAAATATTCCATACCTTTTTCAATTTATCATACAATTTACACTTTCATCATGACCTCTTTTTCGACAATAATAAATAGTTTCCAACAATACTAATAGGACACTATAGGCGAAGATGGTGATTGAATGCTTGCACAAAAGGGCAAATATCTGTAACAATGAGGAAATTAAGGACATACTTGAATAATAAAATAACTAATTGAAATAAAAAAAAGTGAAGTTTGAAGGGGTGAATGATTCACAATACTAGAAACTGACCGTTATTTAATAAACATTGCTGAAATAGTTTAGCTAATAATAATAATCCAGCTAAAAGAATATAAACATAGCTGGTAACCTTTGTACTGCATAATTATTTTAATGAGTTGGACGTGCTTTATGGGAAATATTTTGTCACTCTTTTCAATCATCGGATTCTGTTTCATTAATGACTTTTAATAGGTTCGCCGGTCTGATCATGTAATTCAATACATTTGGACGCCACACGACAATAATATTCGTTTTATTTATTTAAACACATTAAACTACTTTCAGTGCCACTGCAGTTTAATTAATGTCATGACATAGGTTGATGACTCAAGTCCATTTGCTGCAATGTCGTATCGATCATTAGTTCTATTTCGACACGTTCTTTCCAAATGAAAGATTAAAAAATGGTATTACATTTTCCATTGTTCTCCGTATTTATGGCCCAGCCACGCTCTTTGCTTCACCTCACATTTCATGAATTTGTGGTTTGAATGAAGAAAAGGCACGTACGAAAATAAAACTTTTCTTTTGTAATATAAGCTCATCCGAATTGAAGACCAAGAATTTAATGGACTCATTTACTTTGAATCCAAAAAAAATTTGTTATAACGAAATTTTCAGTAACAACGTAATCCTAGTTGCATAGATTTGAGGGATTTAAAGATATAGCATCCTTTAAAAGAGAAGTTTTTTTAGTTCGCGAAGACACTTAAGAAATAAATGTAACGATTGAAAAGTTTGAATTGAAGCAGGCAGGTGTGGCTCCAGGTGTCAAATTCTCCATTAAATTTGTACTCAATGACCACGCAATGCATTTAAGGAATTGCATCATTTAGTCCATCATTGCATCACACTATTAAATCATATAATCATAATCATATAAAAAAGAACTTGAAAAAAATGTCTGCTTTAAACCCACTTTCTTTTAATGGGTTTTTAGTATAAATTTATAATTTAAATGACATTTCTAAATGTCATATCACTGGTTTAAAGGAAAGTGAACAAAATATGAAAGCGCAGAAATCATATTCTTTTTTTGCGACTTACAATTAGATATGAAATTTGTGAAACAAATCAAACAACCCAGAAAAATTTTGTGCGTCGTTTCCTAAAAAAATTTATGGATGATGATGGCATCACCAATGTCACATATCAAGTGGATGGACAAATAAGTTTATCTTAAATGCTAGTTCATCCAGTGAAATGATTTCGAACAAATGTACCTTTTTTCTGGCACATAAATGATGAGTTTGGTTCGGAGTATTTATGTTCAACAAATTCATAAGAAAAATGCCTGCTAGAATATAAAATTTTTTAAGTCCGAATATTTTACATATGTTATTATATTGACATCTACGAGGGTTGGTCCAAAAAGAATGCTTATCCTTTTTTAAATAAAAATCGTAATTGGTTCGTTTTTAAAGCCTTTTATTCAATTGCATGTAACCGATATGAATGAAAAATGCTGGAATTATGTAAAACTAAAAGTTCATTCGTATCGTAAGGGAAATATGGGAACCGACATTTTAAATTATATACCAAAATTTGATTTCGTCAATCAATTTTTAGAATTTTTAAAAATTTCGTATGAAGAAACAATAATCAAGAAGCTCTGATAAAATGTGCTTGGATGGTATGCAATGAATTTTATGATTCATCAGCAATTGGCGTTTGCGATAATTTCCCTGTAGAATGTTGAATGTTCACTGAAATTGTTTTTTCTAACCCCGTTTTAAAAAAAACGTAGTTTTAAGAGCCGTTGGGTTGTTAACCGACTTCAACATTCTTTATCCATTTTATATTATTATGGTACTATAATAGAATGCCGGAAACACATAACTTTCTAAATTAATTATGTAACTATCGGATGACAACAACATACAAATTGCATGAGAATTTTTTAGATAATTCTTTATAATTCTAATAAAAGTATATTTATTAACACCGGTCGTGTTCGTACATTAGCTGCTATTTGTTGCACAATAAGTATTACAATAGAATCGATTTTTGAATTTTGACTGATTTAGAAAGATTGCTGGCGACGTGGCGACTTTCTGTCAGCAAATTCATCTTTGTCCATGTTTTAAGGAAACATATCCATCATTTTCTTTTATAATCAAACCGAATGCCTTTTTATATTTCAAACAAGCTATGACAATTGTGGCATATATCGGATTTAATTCCCTAAAAAACAGGACACTGAATTTATCGCCTGTCACCACATTTCATATTGAAGTGACTATTGTGAAGGGAGTTGAAACATTTATTTGCAATTGACAATAATTAAACCTTTCTGAAAGCTTCTTGATTTATACATTATTTGAGTTTGGAAATATATCTCTTTATTGGTTTTATTAACTTGATAAAAAACACTAGTTGATCAATAAAATCTCTGAATCCATCACTTTTGACCTTTGTAAATACCAACGAATAAGCCGTTGATGATGATGCCCGGAATAAAATAAAATGTACTTGGCATCCACCAGTAACGCCTACATATTAATGTTCATGCATATAAAGTGAGTGACAAATAGTGAGTGGCATGAAAGTGACTAGATTTCCATCTGAAATAAAGCACAATCAATCAATCAAGCTAGTTTTGAGAAGGCGAGGCGTTTTTTTAACTGTTCTGATGTCAAGATTTGAGGAAGGCAGAGCAAATCGTGGGATATAATTGTATTTCAACCTTTTTGCTTCTGACACGGACGGACGGGAATTGAGGGTATAAAAGGAACAGGCTGGAAAAATTAAGATCAGACGCTCATTTCCTGTTCAACTCTCCAACACATACGAAAACTTTCTCATCTTGGTCAAGACTGGACAATTGTCATATTTCCTCAGCCGAAATTTCAACGGTATACAATTGTTGTGGAGAGCTAGCCGAAAGAAACTGAAGTAAAGGACAACCCAAGGGCTCAGACAGGTACTAATTTTGTCTCAACTTTCTTTAAGTTTGTCATCTCGATCATGCATTTTACCTGCATTGGTTTTCTTCATGCAAACAAAATAACATTTCACAGTTTGACTTGACTCTCTGTTGCTATTTGCATTATAAAATTATATATTGCTATTGCTTATTAAAGCTAAAAGTAACAAGAGGTTACATTTATACGAAAAGCATAATCTGAGTGAATCGAATAGTTCATTATTACAATCACCGTTTGCAGCCCGGATTGGTCTGCAGTTTGAAGACATGCATAAAATTCCATATGTATCAAAGATGCAGCCAGGCATATGTACTTGCTTTTTATTACAATTGATTTTTTTTATTTCTAAAAAGCGAAAAACACTTTGTCTCATCAATTTGTCGCATTTCTTGCATGATTTCCATGAATTTGATTAAGATAAATGATTACAAATATTCTTTTTCACATTGCGAATGATGGCTTTCACAATATAATTTTTGACATATATAACACATATTTAAGTTACATTCGAAGGTCAATAATTGCGCAACAGTCATGAAAATCCTTAATTTAAATTCAGTCTGTAACATAATGACTTTGCCTCGGAATTGGTTCAATTTTTCATTAGATAGATGGGACATAAACTTGTCTTTGATTAGACATAAAAATAAATACCTATCGGAGAAAGTGGGGCATCCAATCAAGAGCATCCCACTCAATTAATTTTTTTTATAAATTACCAAAACAAATGCGTGGGAGAAACGAGTTGAGATGTAAATAGTCTGGATGTAAATATGTCCACTTGGCGCATTTCCATCTCAAGCATAAATTGGGCAGTCATTACTGCATCCATTACATTACATTACATTCGGCCTTCTAATTTAGGTTCTACACAGTTAAGAAATTTTAGAGAGAAAGTTACCCAGTAAATTGGACTGATTTCCTAGAAATCAAAGTGGCTCGACCAATTTAAGATTCGTAGTTAACAATACATACACATATAATGCAGGGAATTCCACCCGCATATCCAATTCAAATGGACATTCGCACATTTTCAATCGAGTTATGCATAACATATCTAATAGATAATTGATCCTTATTCCACGGATCTTCCAGATGTCGTACCTTATTCATAATTACGATTTTATTGCGACGCAGTTAGCTATTTATTTAATTTTTATCTTTACTTCTTTGAAATGAGTTGATGCATTGATAAATTTTACTCCACTACTATGTATCTTTTTCAACGTACAAATATTTATCTTTAATCCAATCATTGACTAAAAAAGGATTTGGATGATGCAATTGATATGTATGGTACAAATTTAAGTTATATTTACAGACGGTTGACTATTTAACTAATCCTTCTCTTTTATTTTCACTGGCTTATGAATGAATATGTTATCATTTAAGGTCAGTTTTTCAGTTAGTAGTTCATTTCATTTGAGGCGATGTCAACGATCGGAATTCTCCGTGTCAAAGGCAGAAGTAGTTGTTGTTGTAGTATAATTTTCATAATAATTCTAATAACACCTTTACACATATCGTGTGTTTTAATACAACTGATGTCCATCATGATTAAACCCGTAATAAAATCAAGCAGGAGGCAAAGTGAGATTTTAATTCAGGTGGCTGGCACAATCTCAAATATAGTCAGACCCATTCACTGCACTTGCTCCACTTGCTATATGTCTGCTTATCCAATACAATAAAGATAAGTGGTCATACCAGACTTCTTTCTACAGAATTCAACGCCTTATCAAAAATTTGAGACGGTTCTCATATTTCAAATTGAGTGTAGTAATGCCGTGGTATGGCGAGACTTTGGATGAGATTAAGGTGTTGCCTTCTCCGGTGGGATTATTGTCACACGAGTCGTCACACAATTACCATTATTTAATCACAGCATGTAATGTGTCATGAAATTTTTGAATATGATTTTGCACACCTCAGTATTTGATGCATGCAGCTAAGGTAAAGTCGGCTGAGGTTTATATTAAGCAAGATAATGACTTAATTTTGTTGAACAATAAGGGTCATGAATTACAATAAAGATGAACTTGAACAGTGGTGCATTTGTCTTTAGCTCGTTCCCTTCATCGTGTAATCCACACCAGGTCACTTGTGTAAGAAATGAAATTCTTGGTTCGAAGAATAGATAATCTGAAAAGCGCAAAGATTCATTAACTTCCCTTGTAGCTTCTGTTAAAATATCTCAATACTAATGTATTTCAAACGAAGGATTCTTAGGAATTACGGAAAAAATATCTCTAGCTATTTTTTGTCATTATTGTAGGCGCACCTTCAATTCTTCTTAATATTTTTGATAATGTAATTCCGCGTCATATGGAAGTTGAAATAATGGACTTAAAACGAAACACTGACTTTCACAAAGTACCATTACAACGTACGCTCAGATGACACTGATATGGAAAATGTAACCTGTACCAAATATCATATTTGAACCTAGTTATCACACTACTAATAGTTGTGGATACTAATTTTCCCACATTATTCTCCGGTTTTTTTTACAAAGCCGAGTGCCAGTATTTGGGCTCGTATTAATTACGCATAAAAGCGAGTGTCAGATTGCTCATTATTCTTTTGTTACCACATTTCCTACACTAGTCTCTCTCAATCTAAACTAAACCTAGCAGTCTGCCGGTATTTAAAAAATGCATCTCAACATATGGCTTTGAACTTAATAGCAGTAATTCAAGCATGGCTCAGATTATTACGGTTAAGTGCATCCATGAAAAATTCCTTGTCGAAAAAGCTTCTTGCATGCAAAAAGTATGCCATTAATTCCGACTCAAGTTATTAAAATGCCTTATAGTAATTCCGTTTCTTATTAATTAAGAATTCAGCCCCGTATACAAATTTTTTGAACTTATCATTCTGCAACATGCAGCACTCTTTTAGCTCATGTTAATGACAAAATTGGCAAATGCAAACCATTTTTCTTTGACATCCTTGGCGGCACGACGATGTGTCTTATTGATTATTAGAATTTTAAATTTTTTGTCGCCAACCGCATGCATAATTGATTTTACAGTATAGGGGAAAAATAGATATTTTGTTTTAATTCTATTCAAGGATAGGTTTTAACGAGAAAGAAACGGATCTTGAAAAAATTCTTTATTTAATAAGCAGTTTACTGTACTCTCAGGCGCCACGAATGTATTACAGTTGCTATCGCCTAATTCTCAGAGAAACTACGAAGTTTTGATGCGTCTTTATTGGTTGGTACCTCACAAAGAAACTTCTGGAAAAGGAATTTTTAGAAATCGCGTGATGTATCTGTCAAGTCGACAGCATCGATTGGATTTTAAACTCTTAAGAAATGCGTCTGCAACATGATCTTCCTTCATCACAGTGGCTTTTTGATGTTGACATACGCCAATTTTATTGCATGACCCGATTTGCAAATGTGAATTTTGATTTTTTTTATTTCATCAACAATTTTGGCGACGTCAGACAATGAGAATAGCGAGTAAGGTTATTCTGCGTTGCAAAAACGTGGCATAAATGGATAGACGTCGGAATACGAGCAGAAGGGAATAGTCACTTCACTGCCATATTATGTCAATAATTACGTTAATTTGGGAACGGCATTTCATAACGATTAGTTGTACCGGTCAAGATTTACATGTGACATCCAATTCACTTGCATCACAAGACTTCAACTGTAATATATTTTATCAACATTATGTAATAAATTAAACTTCATTTCAATTCCAGAAAGAAAGTGATCATATACTTTGAAGCGCAAGATTAATTGCAAATATTTTAGGCATTTATCAAATAAAAAGTTTTGAATGAATACATAATTACTCATTCACTACCAGCAAGAGTAGTTATACATTTATTCATTTTTGACTCAAAGTAAACTACTTCTTTTCACAACTTATTAACTTCATCAAATGATAAGTAACTTGACTTAAACATAGTATAAATTAACTAGTCAATTAATGAAAGATCAAATTCTCCGTCCGTTAAGTCATACGACGATACAAACTTCGTGTGAGTGGCTGAATTTTTCACGAGTACGTACGTGTAATGTGAAGTATTTATATTACGATTGAGATATAAAACATAAGTTGTACGAAATTAAAAAGAAGACATAGTTTGACATTTCTAATACTAGTACTAGTTAGAGTGGAATATTATGTCTGATAATGATGCTGACAAAAAAATTGACCAACCGATTTAGACCAAGAAATCATTGAGATGAGATAAACTTAAGCTCACGTCGAGACAAACTTGTCTTTACTCACGGTTTTTTATATGATTTGTTTGACACCATATAAGCAATAAAATATTCAGTGCGAAAACAAATTATGTTAAATTTAATTCTTGGTAAAAAGCTCGTCCCATAAGACGTTAACTGTCCCTGAAATACTGAATCACTTAAAGAGTGATTGATTGATTTGGCACCGATGGGCGTCCGTAGTATTTTGAACGTTTTACGTTCATCTTTGGTAATTAAATCAGCCGCTTTATCTATCTCAATAGGTATTACTACGCTATCAACAGCAAATGATAGACAATGCATGTATACGCCTTGTGCCGTAGCCGTATTTATTTACAAAATACGTAAATGGCTGGACAAAATTCTAAGAAAAATTCTCAAATTTTAGCCACCTTGGAAAATTTCGTTTCTTTTTTAAACAACACTTACTTTGTCGAGATAGAATTTATAAATACTTATTTTCGGGATGAAAACTATGAAAGGAGCTGTTCGATAGGTTGAGTTAGTAAAGATTACGCTCTTGGCTGTGACGAAGATAGGAGTTAACAGGCTTCTGACGAGTAGATCAATTTTTGGCTATGAAATTTTATAAAACACCTGCATCTGTATGAAGCATATTAATGTAAGGAAAGCGTCAGAATAGACAAATCGACAATAAAAAAAAAAGTACCAGAATAAATCAAGCTAATTCTTTAACCTTACTATCGGTGGAGAAAATTAAGTAGGCGCGTAGTCCCTGGGAAGCCGTCACAAAGACTAATAACCCACATTTGAGACCAACTATCCGAATTATTATGTGTAATCCAAACGACATTCTTAACGTCAAATTTATGACTTTTCAATTTCATTCACCTAAATCTTTCTAATACATATAAATACTACTATAACTGTATGTCAATTCACGATCCATCAAAATATTTATTATCGTAGTGCTGTGACATGATTAGTACTATTGAGGCAGACGATGGTTGGGGCAACATACTTGTTCAATGCCGTTTGAGTCTCGCCTGTCTTCAGCTATTTTTTTTTGTAAGCTTTCAATCTAAAATTCTTAAGGAGTAATAGGTTATCATCAGCCGACTGACTCTTTTTACCAACATGGAGTTACAATTTAATTTTGACCGAGTTGGAACCAAAATTGCTAATGCAATTATTATGTCATTTGATTAGTTGCAAAGCACTGGATTTCGCGGAAGCAATTTTTATTATCTTTGCAGATTAAGCACAATAGTAGACAAAACAATGCACGTGCCACTCAATGTGGTTTGGTGCGATTGAAATGAAGCAGCCACGCGAACACTTAATGTGTGAAAAGGATTCATAGAAATGGTTTATAAATCTGCAATCAAGTGACATAAAACAAAACACGTTTTAGTATGTTTTGCTGATTGAGCAGGATTAGGGACAGTTGATATATGCTCGATTTATTAAATAAGGCACCTTTCTTCCTTAATCTTAAAGTGCACCTTCAGCTTTTTTGACTCAGACAGTCGGGCTTCTTATGAATAAGAAAATTTTTTGTACATAAGGAATGTGCAGCCATTTAGCAAATCCGAGCCTTATTTATTTTAAACTGTTTCCTGGTATGACAATAAAATCGAGCATGGTGTAAAGTATAAATGCCCTGAATTCATTGCAAACCGATCCAACAAGAACAACTAATTGTTAATCACCTAAGAAAAATCTGGAGGCAGGCTGGAACTAACTCAGTTGTCATATGTCGTTTATAGTTTCAAAGCCGAGGTCAGTTCACTAATTTAAAACGTGGGGTTCATGCCTCTGCATTTTAGGTTCATATTCACAATTTATGGGTGGTAGACGCAATAAATTATTTTAGTTACAAATAAAACCACGGAATTTAATAACCTTCCCAGTTAAGGTGCGGTGTGATTATTTGCTAATATGAACTGCTTTGATTCCATAAATAGGATTTCCATTGTTAGCAAGTGACACTACTTATATACTGAACAAATCTCAATGTCTGAGTTCTGTCTAGAGTTCCAAGTAATTATCACTTAACGAGCTGGTAAGGTATTCAAAATCCGCTTCAAGCCATGACTCAATCGTCTCGAAAATGCATGGGTTCAATAACCAAATCAAAAATTGGTGTAAAAATTATAATGACTTCTATTTTAAGATTTTTACCTCGATATTTTACAATACAAGGACATTTCGGGTATTGAATTGATGAAGGTTTCCTATTTTTCGACTAAGCAACTAAGGTAGTAGCTAAAAAGTCTAACAAGCATTGTCAGGAAATGTTTACAGTTCTTCCTAGTTTTCCCTGAAAATTGGAAAGCCCATAAAGTTCGAGGTAAAAATCTTAACTAAAGAACACAATAATTTTCTTTTCATACTCAAAGTCTACAGTTGATTTTTAAACGAATTTCAACTATCCAAGTTCTGTATTGTACTCGTTATGAAAATTCGGCATATACAAAACGATTTAATTTTACCCGATTTCGTTTGCAAACATGTCGGCTAAAGTTACTGGAGCAGTACTGTGTATTGGAGCCAGTTTTTATGTCATTGTATCCCAATTTGTTAAAAGCATAAGTTCCTGAGTGTGCAGAAAGAAGTGATCCAATAGAGGTTCGAGTTAATGGGTTCCTCGGTGGTTGAGAATTGTAAGAATAGGAAGTTGGAAAAGCACAGTAGAAATTAATTTGTTCCGTTCTATTGTTAGTAACCTTTGACTTGTCGAAGCATATTTAACCTCCTGCCACAGTAAAAAAATTTACTGCAAAATCTGTTCTGTAGTTTTTATGCCAAAATTAGTTTAATAGCATAAACAATCTTAACCTAGTTTTGATTCCGGATCGACCCGGTTATAGTTTTCCACT
>JAAXNX010001935.1:0-15436 GCA_036491905.1 Folsomia manolachei | reverse complement strand
AAAGGTGGCATTGATTTAAATCAGTGAATTTATGGAAACTCATGCTTTGACAATGAAATTTATCAGTATGCAAATTTTAATGGGGGCGCTTCACTCTCTGTGTAATTTCAACAATTTAATAAATTGAATTTATTCCAACAATTTCTAATCATGTTGATAACAGGATATCAAACAATTTAGAATGGCATACGATTCAACAACTTTTATCCATTTTGTTCATTAAACTAATGCAATTTGTCATTTGTAACACATCACATAAAATTAACAAACAAAACAAAATTATTTCCAGATTATCAAAGAAAATATAATTCAGTCCAAGTCAAGCCTTCCTTTATGGGCATGGCATGAAAATATCGGAAGTACAATCACCACCCGGGTATCGAATCTCATGAGCTAGAACAGGGCCATCCGGCTCTTTACCGAAATCCAGGAGAAAATCGGGATTAATCTTCATCCCACCTTTCTCAGGATCCACGTCAATTTGAAGGAGACAAGCTCCGAACCTGGCAGAAATAAAGTAGTCATTAAATCACAATTTTAACTCAATTCCGAAATTCGGAACCCGAATTCTGAGTTACCCACCTTTGCAACTCTGGATAAAACTGTTTATCCCAAGGCGTAAAGAGGGAGGTCGTCACGTACAACCGTTTTCCATCCAGACTGAGCTGCAACATTTGTGGACCTCCTTTAATCACGACGTCCTTCACTTTAAGTGGGGGTGGTTGCTCCTACAAAGACACAAAACAGGGTCAAAGGTTATTTCCGGGTAACTTACATTCTTAACCAACTCACCGTCAACTCCGAATCCCGGGTGACCTTGACTGGCCCTCCCGCAGTGATTGATCCACCCACAAAGACCTTTCCCGTGAGTCGTGGCGCAGCTGGGTCGGAAATATCATACTGTCGAATATCTCCATGAACCCAGTTACTAAAGTAGAGATACTTATCATCCATCGAGATTATTATGTCCGTGATAACCCCTGCCAAAGATAAGCATTTATTACTGAGGTATCCTGTGGATAATGGCCTTCATTTTTAGCTTAAACGCCTCCCTTACCCGGCATCTCGGAGAGTCCTACGCCCCAGTTCTCCACGGTTTTGGATGGGACGGAGATCACCTTATCGGCGACCCATTTGGCGTCTTTTTGATGAAATCGGAATATCGTGGAGGATAAGGCACATCCTACAAAGCCTTGAGCTTGGTTGGGATCGTGAAGGAATCTCGTTTCCAGTGGCATCCAACCGGAATCCGTCCCAAGATCTAGGGTTTGAACCAGCTTCTTTTCCGACCAGGACCAGATATTGAGGGAGTGGCCGTAGTCTGCAAGATAAGAAGGTTATTCAATGATAAGGTGTTATCTAAGGTTATCTGGGATAAGCACTTACTGTCTGCTAGCACGGAGGGGTCCAAACCTCGCTTAAAGGCTCGTGGAGCTCCCCACTCAGAGCTGATCATGACATCAAATTTAGGTTGGTACCAGAAATCGTAGCCATATTTTGTGTCGGTTGTACTCCAAGTTCCTGTGGATAAGCCAGCCTTATCAAAAACCTTATCAAGAACCTTATCCAGAGCCTTATCAATCATTACTTACCCTTAACCTTGAAATCCTGGTTCCCATCCAAAATGAGGAACTGCCCCTTGCTCCCACCCTCCTGCCCGTCGCCCATCGTGGAAATCATGATCTCTCCGTTGGCCAAGCAGTGCGTCGTATGTGGCGCGGATAAGCCCATGGAGTGCAGCTCATGAGGCTCAATTGTCTTATGAAGTTTGGGATTCTTCTTCTCAGACACATCCACGATATAGATGCGATCCGAATTTAGGCATGGAAATATCAATTTATCCCTTTTAGCCTCAGGATTACAGCAACTGGAGCAAGTATTCCAGCCGGAGTGGTGTAACTCGTCCTTCACCGGTTGTAGGGGGAAGTAGAGTCGACTAATTACCTGGAAGGCAAAAATTGAAGTGAATATTGTGCGAATTATTTTGCAATATACTGCATTTTACCTGGCAAAACGTCCCACTGCCCGGCTTGACATCGACGACGGCCACATAATCCGCTTTGGCTGGATGGGTGGAGATGCAGGGGATGTACAGGATGTGTTCGGGTTTCTTTTTCCCGTGCTCGATTGCATTTTCGGGCGATGTAAACCCTGGACCGGGCTTATCTCCGTCGCCACATCCGTCTACTTTGTGTGGAGCCATGGGTTGGGTGGATAAGCGACAGGAATTGAGACAGGAGCTGGAAATATTGGTCTGGAGTCTGGTCCGGACGATGGATTGGAACTGGAACCAGCTCAGTTTTGGTGGCGCAGTATTTATTTATCTAGAGTTGATTGGATCTACCTGTTGACCTTGATGGCTAATGTGGACGGGATTCGGACAATTCGGCTGGAACTGGGTGCTTGGGTTTGGTAATAGATTCACTGGAGGTGAAGGTCAACTTGCAGCAAGACTTGCTGGGATTTATTCAGAGGTGATTCAGGTAAAATGCAGATAAGTCACAAGTAAGGATGAGTTAAGCAATAAGGACATTTTGGGGTGGGAAGAGGTAGTTTCTGTATTCAAACTAGTTTTTTCTGGAGATACTGGAAGGAAGATGTTAACATAAAGATAAGAAGAATGGAGACATAGAACAGGGTTGTGAATGGGATCATCAATATTTATTCATGTCTCAGAAATGATTGATTTCATTACCAAATTGGGGGCGAGGTGTTTTTGGAAATCCTCCTTCCAATCTTGAATGGATGAATAAATTAGTTTATTAGGAAACTAAATCCACCCATTGCACAATTATTTGGGAATTAATGCTTTATTTGGGAAGAGCTATACACTCCTAAAGGCACAGAAAGGGAATGGTTTTCTATTTCTGCACGCAAATTGCAACCAGTTGCAGTTATCTTTTATAGATTGTGGTGGGTGATATGATAACCCCAACAGGATAGTATGGATGGTGCTCTGGAATCATTTACTAGTCATTAATGCAGTAATTCGTTAGAGGAGTTAAGCATGTCTGCATTTTACATGGAAGCGTTTTATATTTTATTTGGTAACGTTGTTAATCAAAGTATTTCGGAATTTGGAAAGAAACGAATTTGCGGTTTAATGAAACGTTGCAAAGTAATTAAGTAATTTTGTCATGAATTTATGCGTTTTATCCCAAATGCAGTAAAGTTTATAATATATGGAGAAACATTAAAATTTGGGAACAACACAAATGCTAACGTTGTAATTGTCATTTTGATTTCAAGCCAAATTGGGATTTGCCACGATTTTACAGAGTTATAATAAATGCAAAAAATAGCTGATATGAAATTGCAATTCAAATTCAACCCATGACTATTTGTTGGATAATCCAACTTTACCATTACTAGAAAATATTGCCATAAACAAAAGAGAAGACTGAAGTGTTTGTAGTAAGGATTGTATTTTTCTTGCGGCGTATCATTGAATCTTTTAAGAGGAAAAACGTTTTTGGGGAATTATCCGAAATTTGAACCGATCTCGTAAATTTGAAGCTGCAAATAAAAATGGTCTGATCCTGAGTTAAGAATCTTTAGATAAAATTCGTCACAAGGTTCATTTGATCCCCGTTAATGACTCCAGCCCCATAAAAATTAATGGTTATGATTTGAACGTGATGGAAGGAGAATTCTTCGAGATCCCGTCTGAAGTTGGGATCCTATTTCCGATTGATACCGTGGGATAATTGATCTGTGCCAGGACGTCTTGACCATTATTTAAAGCAAGAAAAGGCATGATTACCATAAACCCAGGACTAAATCTGAATATAAACAAATGTACAATAACTCGTTATCTGTCAAAATTCATATTTTATTTTATTTTCATACCACTAAAAATTTGCCTTGTCTGCAAAATATGAGCATGAAATAGATGGTATATCTGTACACACTATTATTGGGTATATACTACTGTTAAACCTTTAATTAAGCTTATGGAGACATGCAAACTTTATCATTGCCTAAATATGCATACGTCCACTGCCAAATGAACGAAACCCGTGCAGATTTAGATCCCGAAACAATCCCTGGCCTGGAGGAGGGGAGGGTTAAATGGATCCCAATATATGGAGCAGATTCAGTCAATAAAACAATTATAATTGGGCATGCTAAAAAGTGGTGACTCTGCAGCTTATCATTGTTTAGTTCTGGACAAAGCCAAGCCAAGCTGAAGCGAAGCCATGGAAAATAATGGCATCCTGTTGAAACGTTGCTTATCATTTACTCCGGGCCTTTAAAAGGGAGGCGAGTCCGGGATTTCTTGATCAGTCTGCGGATTACGAAGCTTGGCTAAATTTTAAAAGATATTACAAACAAACCATAACTTAATAAACTTAAATTGAGAATTTTAAAGTTTTTAAAAAATGGCGTGGGCCGAGTTTCTCGTGTTTCAAGACAATTTTTACGTGTACCTCGGTGCAGTCTTGACAAGTCTCCTGCTGACCCTTGGAGTGACCCGGTGGCGAAGGATGACCCTGCTTAAACGCTGCCGAATCCCGGGACCGCAACCGAACTTTCTTACTGGAAATATGAAGGAGTGCTTCGCCATGCCGAATGTCCTCTATGACTCGGAACTTGTTAAAAAGTAAGCTACTAGTATTTTCATTTAGAATTCGATTCAATTTTTTTAGCATTTTAAATTGAGACACAAAATATTAGCTTCTTTTGCGAATTTCATTTTTGCGAATTTTCCAGACACGGCTCCGTCTGCGGCTATTATCTCGGTGCAAAACCCGTCATCCTAATTTCGGACCCAGCTATTTTAAAAGTGATTGAAGTCGAGCAAGCCAAAAACTTTCGGAACCGTCCTCGTCGTGTTCCTGGAGGTATTTGGTCACTTTGTAACCTTAATCATGACATGAATTATTACCGGGGTAATTATTAGCCTCCTAACAAATCTTTTTCCAGGAATCAACCCAGACCCCAAGAGGACAGAAATGTTGGGAAATCTACCCCCCGAGAAATGGGCGGAAACCAGAAAAGTGCTGAGTCGCGCCTTCACCGCGGCCAAGCTGAGGGAAATGTTGGCCCAAATTCAGACCAAGACTGGAATCTTTATGGACAAAATCGACTCGGAAATAGGTGACCCGTCCCAGGCGCCGGAACTGGATTTCTACCCGCTATTCCAAGCCCTGACTCTGGACATTATCGGCACCACGGGATTCGGGGTGGAGTGCAATATCCAGAAAAATCTTAAGGATCCACTTCATCTCGCTGTCCAATCCGAGTTTGCAAAGAGTCCGAGCTCTCTTCTGGTTAAGGTGGGTCACCATTTTAAGGTATGCTTGCAAAATAATTCGTAATTTTTTTCAAATTTTGTCCCCAGATTTACCTCTGCCTCCCCGAGCTGACCTGGGTTCTGCAACCGTTTCGCGTGGCGTTGTACGCGGTTCAAGAAAAATTGGGGTTCTCCGAATCCTCCCAACTTTGGGAGAGAGGATTCCAAACGTTTCATGAAAGATCGAAGGAAGACAGGTAAGCAAATTGTGGAAATTTGCAAATTATTGGCATAATTGACACATTTACTATTTCAGTCCCCGACGCCCCGACATTCTTCAACAACTTTTGGATTCCCATCTGGCCTCGAATCCTCTTCGTGTGGTGGCGAATTCCGTCCTATTTTTTGAAGCGGCCTACGAAACCTTGTCCTCTTCCCTCGCCTTTATTGTGCATTTGCTCGTAAATCATCCCGAAGTTCAAGGAACTGTGAGGGCGGAGTTGGCCAGAGTCCTGGGTGCTAAAAGGGCAGAGTCCAGGGACGTTCTGGAGCAGGAGGACCACTCCCAACTGAAATATTTGAGAGCCGTTGTGAAGGAGGGACTAAGACTTTATCCGCCACAAACTACTTTTATTGGACGGTAAGCAATTTTGGGGATTTAAAAGGTGTTTTATTAAAGAGCGACCTTTGACCTTTACCCAGCTCTGGGGATGAGTCTATTCTGGTGCAGCATGATGGCAGGGAAATCATTATCCCGGCCGGAGTCCATATCCAGGCCGGACTTTACCAACTTCACCATTCTGCCGAATATTGGGAATCTCCGGAGGTGTTTAATCCGGACCGGTTTATGGATGGAAGTGGTGAGTAAATTCGCAATATTGCAAAAATCATTTACTATAAAATCCTCTTGTTTCCCAGCCTCCGCCACTTCGGGAGCCTGGCAAGCATTTGGTCTCGGGCCGAGGGTTTGTATTGGCCAGCAATTTGCTTGGATTGTCCTCTTCACCGTGCTAGGAAATCTGTTGGCGAAATATGAGCTACTTCCTGGACCCAATACGGAGTCGGAAATCAGCATCCGGTACAAGATCGCAACAATGACTCCGAAAATCGGGAGTTACGCTAGGGTCAAGCTTGATCCGGTTCTGACCAATTGGGAGCAGTGAGAAGGGAAGTGTTTTGAAATCTAGACTAAGGCTTTGCTTCAAATTTATGGATTACTAAGTAAATTTGAAAGTTTCTGAGTAATTTTAAAAATTTGGTGACTAATTTTGAAAATCTTGGTGAATAACTTTAGAAATTTGGTTAGTAACTTGAAAATAGAAGCACTAATACTAACTTAGTTAATTTAACGCTTGAAAATGTAAGAGGAATGATATTTATATTTTTAATTCGACTTTAATAAATCGTAGTAACTTGCATCCTAAAAAGCTTCGGTCCCAATGTAATTCAGGAAGCAGCTCCAAACTCATTGTAAAACTTTGGTCATTGTTACATGTTCAAGTTTAAAAAACTTGGAGCATTGCATCCCTTCTATCATGGATTAAGGTGGCAGGGGTAGGATTTTTATAACGGAAAAAAATACAGAGATTCGACACACCAGTTGGAGACTGCATCCATTTTTAGTAAAATCAAATGAACTCCAGTCAAGTCATTTCAAAATTGGGAGAAAAGTAGCGTCAGTATTTTAGAATATTAAGCAATTTACTGGGTAAGACACACAGACAAGGGTTTAACAACAAGATTGCTTACCAAAGAATAATGCATTGTAATCGTAATCCTGCATGCATACACACAAGCAATGTCTTGAGGTGTATATTGCCACAAGTGCATCAAGCAGGTGGGGGCATGGGATTGAATGGATTCATTTATTCTCTGGTTAAAAACCTTTACCCAACTCAAATTACTTTCAGTTTCTGTTCAGTCTAGGTCTGAGCATGTTAGAGTTTAGCAAGCATTTGTCTGGGTTTGCATAGCCTCAATATTTTATGTGGTGTAACCGGAACAAGGGTTTTTTAAAGAGATAACAGATTTTTATGGGTGTTTAAAATTAGCAAATTTGCCAAAAGTTCGGGAACGGAAGTGACATTTAATTTTGGCCAGTTTTTGTCTGTTGATTGGTACTTGTGGGTGCCTGCATTTCATTACCACGGAGGACACTGGTTGGACACTGGTGACAAATTGTCGAGAAGAATTGAGCCCAAGGTAAATATTTTTTTTTAAACTTTAATTTATCAGGCGTGCAGAAATCTATTGGACATAAACATCCTAAAGACAACTTGTGAATATGCCAGAGCTATTTTTATTTGGGTGTAAAAAGCGAGTGGATTTTTATTGAACAAGATTACTCAAGCAGAATTAGACTCTGTAATAAGGTTCATCATGTAAATGGCAGTGTTTGTGGAGTTCCTTGGGGTTTGGCAGTCAATTTATTAGGATTAATGCATGGATTTGTCCATAAATTATGTTTTATTTCAATCCCATTGTGTTTCAAGGGTTAAAGGAAAGGTTGGTAGGAGTTTAAATTCTAAATATGCAGTTTTAACAGGTTATGAAGTCTGTGGAGTGAAGGATTTATGGGAATCTGGGATTTTATTGGTAGTAAAGTAAGCGGAAGCTGAATTGAGTCTGATTTAAGTAAATGAGAAGGATTTCTTGTTGAAATGTAAATCCAACTTTTTTTAGTTGTTTGCTCATTAAAGTGGTATTCTTGTTGGCATTAATTCAGTGTCCAGCTTAATATTGTGAAGTAGTTACAATTTCACGCAGTCATTTATTTTGCAGGAGAGACCTTGGGAAGGGAAATTAAATTAGATGAGATTCTTGTAAGATAAATTGGTACAAGGGTGGGAGGACAAGGCACTCCAATATCTTGGTCAGACCTGTTTTTTAGGTTCTTAAGGAATTAAAAGGTTAATTCCCTCCAGGGAATTGGATATTTGATCAAATTCTGCGTTAAGAATGGTTGAGACAAAAAAATACTAAGTTTGTCCACACATGGCTATGTTACAGGGAAGTGTGCAATTCCTATTTGATTCTATTGATGTAAGTAATTGACTAATTTTGTCAATCTAGTCACATCTGAGTCAATTATTAGGTAACAATGCCCAAATTATTTTCTGGCTCCAGGTCCTTAGAGATGACACATGTTTCATAAAATCTCAAATAGTTTACTTTGTTTCGTCTTTACAACAAACAAAACAAATAGTTTGAGCATCGATGTAAATGTTAAATCGTGACATGACTTGCCTAACTTTGTCTTCTTCCTTGTCCTCCTCCTTTAAAAAAGTTAATCACAATTTGGCTCATTGTTTCCACAAACAAAAATTATAGTTCCATCGTAACCTCTGCTTGTCTGCACTGATTTATGATGGAGTGAACCTTCCAAGTTTAAGAGGCAATTGTGCATTTTCCTCCTGTAAAGTAATGATTACCTGATTTTGGAACTATTAGTTTGTCATAATTTAAGGAATCTCAAAGTCGGTCAAATCCATGCATAACAGTTGTGAGTTATTTATTAGGATTTAATAAATACGCACCTCGCTAACTATTCTCAATACATAAATGCATACTTAATCCCAATGAAATACGGTGATCATGGGTTTAAAGGGAGTGCAAACATGTCTGGGAATGGGTACGTTAACTAAGTTACTTTACCAGGTTGTCGATACCTTATCAAAGATAAGTACGGCGGAAATGTAGGCAGAAAAAACGATCCTCATTAAATTAAAGTGAGGTTCAACTTTGACTCATTTTCTTGTCTGAATTTATAAGTAAATGAGTGATTTATGGATTGATCCCAAAATCATGACTTTGGCACACCTTTGTAAAATAGTTTAATAAAGTCATTTATTTTCAAACTCCAGGTCAGAGGTGGAAAAATGGTGTCTTCTTACTTTGAAGAGAGTAATATATTAATTAATGATTTCATGAAAATAGTTTTCCTTTCACAATGCTCAACTATTTTTGTGAGAAGTATCCACTTATTGTCACGATTACTCCATTAAATGGAATTAAATAAGAGGCCCAATATTTATGGGATGACGACAAAAGACTTGGGATCTTATTGCTGACAGGCTGAATTTAGGAGATTTTGTAAAAATTGCATGATCCTCATGTTCGTGGGTGTAAGAATTAGAGCACAACTTGCAATTTGGGATGTCAATGTGATGTAATGGCTGAGTCAATGTGATGACTTACTTGTAAAAGGGACAAATCCTGACACAGTATTTAAGCTGGTGATTGATGGATTCATTTCATTTCGTGAGGGAGGAATGTTAAATAAATTTGGTATCGATAGCTAGACGCTATTAATTCCATAAAAAGATAACTAGGACTTTTAGTAAGGTATGAGATTTTAAAAATAAAGTGATATCCTTCCAAGCTTTATCTTTGCAGAGATGTATTCAGTGCAAGACATTGTCTCAGGGAGAGGAGATGTGCATGATAATTATTATTGATTGATTGATTGATTCATGTATCCACTCCTAAGTAACTGGTAGTGAATGATGGCAGACAATAAGAGAAGAATGCATTTTCCACCAGTTGCATTTCCATTGTTGCATAATCTCTGTTTGTGACTTGGCACGATAAATAAATTACAGGCAGAGGGATTGGATTTGCCCTTGAGTTGGATTGGATTGGATTTTACTACCATTCTATTTTATGATGGGTGTAATAATTATTTTAGAATTTTAATAATTTTATGACACTCCTGTCTTGATGAAGAATGACAAATATTAATTTGAAATGACTAGAAGTGCTCCTATTTTAAGGTGAGGCCATGACAAGGTTCATCCCATTTTTGGTTTGGTGCTGCTAATTATTAATTAACACGCTTAATTAAGAGGCACCTGGCATTTTGGAATGAAATACATTTTGAATGTAGCGTAATAAAGAATTGGCTCAAGACTCAGCCATTTTGGTAACGACTTTAATCTCATTTTACGACATTTCCTGTAAATTTGCTACCTGATATTTGGTGTACCACCAAAAAATGTGTATTTCCTACCAGTAAGCTACCACGAGTATTACACAAGATTTTTGGTAAAAAAAACCTTAAATTTTGAGGAATTACGTCACTTAAAGGATGCCAACCTGTCAACAAGTTGCTGTCTGTGTGGCATTGACTAATTAGGGAAAAAGTGTTACAAATTAAAAATGTGTTAATTACTCCAAAATGTGATGAAATGGTAAAGTAAAAGGATTTCAGTTTCTCCATAAAAACCAGTTACATGCAAAGAATTCAGTGTTTTACCTGAATTTAGTTTCTAGATGACGTACGGTAATTATCAGGCCACTAATTGTTTGTGATTGTTGAAGTCAGGCTGCGGTTTAAGCTTTGCAAAGGCTGGTTGTGTAACAATGGAATATTATTTATTTTAATGACAGCTTCTAAGCAGAGTCTGACATTTAATTTGTATTCTGTCTGCGTTTTATTGGATGCAGGTATTGTTGAAACATTCCAAGTTAAAGGTTATCATTCTTGGGAAAAAAATAGATAAGAAAGAAGATGCGTCTCTGACGACGTCAAGGTTGAAAGATGACGAATGGTTAATGTTTCGTGTCTGGGATTGAGCAATATTGACAAAGTCTTGGGTTGAATATTAATCAGGTAAAATTTGTAAATTTGTACAAGTTCCTTCCGGGCTTTAGAAAAGTGGGAGGAGATAATTTTAAGTAATTTTATTAGAAATTTTAATTTCTATTGAATCTCATTTGAAATGAGGCATTTCATTGCGTGACCCACTTTCCAAGTAACGATTGATTATTGGTGATATCGATAAATCCATTAATTTCCAATAATTAATTAGTATTCATCCCGTGCTTAGTTGGAATAATGTCTTGAATTCAACGGGGGCGTGGTTGTGATGTGACCACATTCCAAAATGTTTTCGGTAGTTGACACACCCACCTGTGGAAATTTTACCCCGCAGCTTGATAACTGCATTGATAAGGATAAACATCAGAAATTCTTGTTGTTTGAATATCAATTATTCTGATCTAAAGGACGCGTATGCACCAGTGTGTAACATGGTATTTGAGCAATCAATCAATGGATATTGGATTGATAAAAACAAATAATCAATCGCTTCTCCGTGATTCATGGGATGTTTTTGGTAATTTGATTGATTATTTTCATGAGTTACAACTCCTTGGCGTGTGCAGAGTAGAGTGGATTGGGTAGGATTGCAATTTTTAAAGAAATTCCTGTAATTTTAAAGTACTAAATTGTTTATGAGTTTGTTGGGAATGGGATTTTTTTCAATTAAAATTTATTTCAAATACAAATTACTTACTTGAGCGAAACAGGAGTTGTTAAACTGTTAAGGGCTTAAGGAGTAATTAGTTAGGAGTAATTATTAGAAATTGGCAGGAATACGAAACAATTACAGGCTTGACTTGAGCATTTACAACTTACTTAGACACAGTCCTGCTTCCGGAATTGGCACAATTGTGCAGAATATGTAATCTTTTATGTTTTTGAAGTAATCCATTTTTTACCAGGCTTGTAAATGAGATTAAAATCAAAATCTTGTAGAGACTTAAGAGTGTGTCCATCTCATTTTTTTTATGAAGATAATAACTTGATTTGTTTCATGGCATGTCTCCCATAATTTGTCAACTTAAGTAATTATTGCGTGCTTTGTTGGCAAAATATGAAAAAATTGCAAAAAAGGATTAGACATCACGCAATGATGAAGAGTACAAATTTTTGTGTGTCTGTTTTTTTAGTCCAGATGCTCAAAGGAACTTGTTAAATTATTCAAAAAGTACTTTACATCACTGAAACATGTAACTAAACCAGATACAGAGTTGGCAAAGTAAATACAGAGCTTGAAACGTGTTATTATGATTATTTGACCAAGTGATTTGTATCAACTTTCCCTTTTTAAGTTTAAATCACTCCTCAATACTCGGTTACATTATCGTGTCCTTCATGATAACTTGGTTTAATTCGCACTTTGTTTTAAATAGATAAATGGGAAAATAAGTAAATTACATGGTTTCTCTGAGCGTTTTATTTAAAATTATTGAGAAATTAAACAAGAAATTAAACAAGGACGGAGAAGAAGGCTCAGGTTGATGATGTGTTGATGATTTGACAAGAAGATGTTTGCGAAATATTCGCAATATCGTGAAATGGCTTTATCTTGAGATGCAGACACTCCCAAGAGCTGTTTTTCTTAGGTGAGATCTGGGGTTAATTCAATTATTGGTAGAAAATGGAGATGGAAATAAAGTCAATTTTTCAAGAGGAGGTTTAAAATGAATGCTAAGAAGCAATATTTCTGGTGAAGGTGGAAGGTTGGCCATGCAAATTATAGGCTTTAAAATTTAAGTGAAATTTCAATCAGAATTTGGCCTTGACTCGTGTTGCTAATGTTTGAATGCTAAGTTGTTGGAGTGAGTTAAAACTGGTCAAAAATGGAAATTAGTTTACCAAGCCCTAGGTTAGGGATGAAGTTGATAAAGTTATTAAGGAGAGGAGTAAGGAATGAATAATAAATATCAAAATTATTTCCATTTACACTGAAATGATTGAAAGTTTTCTCGGCACTTATTTGGTAGTTTTTTGCACTTGTACTTTTTGTATTTTGCAAATTGTCAAATCCTTGACAGTGTCAACTGCTGAATTGTTGTGAAATTGGTAAAAAATGCGTAGGATTTTTGTTAAATTTGGAAATTTCTTGATCTCCTGAGGTGAGATGACATTTTTCTTTAATAGGAAATTAAGGAATGAATAATAAATATCAAAATTATTTCCATTTACACTGAAATGATTGAAAGTTTTCTCGGCACTTATTTGGTAGTTTTTTGCACAAGGACAAGTTGTATTTTGCAAATTGTCAAATCTTTGACAGTGTCAACTGCTCAATTGTTGTGAAATTGGTAAAAAAATGCGTAGGATTTTTGTTAAATTTGGAAATTTCTTGATCTCCTGAGGTGAGATGACATTTTTCTTTAATAGGAAATCCATGACAAACCTTTTTTTATGAGGACAGGTCATGTTTGGATAAGTGTGCCGGTTGTCGGCAAACCACTCGACACCTTAACATTAATTCATTTAATTATACTTAATTTGATTACGAGGCTTTCAGCTACTTTCAAAAAACCATCCTTAATTTGGCTTCTTTATTTTTTGAAACTGAATTAATTAGGGAAATAGCTATGCATTTTACATCTAAGTAAGTAAATTAACAATTTGGCTATCTTAATCACCACTGCGCAGCAGGCCGGCTGGGAAAAAGTTGGAATTTGGTAGCAAATCAAGTTTTTGTGGTAATTTAAATCAATTGTAATTTGTCAGGTAAAAGGTTGGTGGTCTGGGTTCTTTGTGTTTTTAAATTGTAAAGATTCCACGATGAGCTCAAATGAAATAGGGGTCTGGAAAATGTCACAGGGCACATATTCCTGGTAACTGTGACAAATACGCAATAAAAGCGAATGGATTTAGATCACAGGGAGTGAGAGTGAAACAAGTTATCACAGAATTGAACTTGTTACGAGGTTATCACTGAATTTAGATATTATTCAGTTTGCATCTCATCTCATTATGAATTCATGTCAGTGTCTTGACAAGTTCGACTGCGAATCTTGTCTTGAATTGATTCCATTTCCAATCTTTACAAGCTCAATTATAATCATGGGCTCAATTACAATTAGTTTTAGGGAGAAACTGGTCGGTGATGAGTTTACAAAGATAAGTAAGGACCATTCTTGTAGTGAGACCTTTTGTGTCCTGGGCAAGACTGAGACTCAAGTTTTGACTGACTACTAGAAATTGTGGGGCTGTTTTAGTTTATTGGGAAAAGTTTAGGCATACATAAGTAAAATATTGAGTGTCAAATTACAAAAGAATAACTAATTGTGTATTGACTCATCTCGTAAGAAAGTGAGAATGATGACCTTGTCTTGAGTCCATTAAAACAAAGACAATGGAAAGTGGAAGATGGGAAATTGGTGTAAAATGACAACTGCTCAGGTGACAAAATTGAAAATAGACAGAATTGTTAAAGAATTTTGTGCAAATTTGGTTACTTTCCGTGTCAAAATATTCGAGTGGATTGACACGTTGGTTTTGGTGACAATCCGACACAACTTGTGTGGCAGACCAGTTGATTTATTCCTTTGTTTGGTTACGTATCTGGTTGCAAATCCTTTTGCAACGAGTAACATAAATATTTGCAGTTGCCAAAATTATAATTGAGCAGAAATTATGTCTTTGATTAGATTACTTATTTCAATCCACTCAAGATTTTTGCAGGGTTGCATTCAACCTCTTTTATTATGGGACAAACTAATTGCACAAGTAAATAAATGTGTAAATTGAGAATTTAGATCCCTTGGCAAAGGGTCCTATAATTTTACGTGATGATTACATGACCTACCTTTCATCCACTAAACATTGTTGACTTTTTTATCGAAGGGTTACACAACAAGTAATGTTTTATGAGTGAGATTCAATTCCAACTTTTTTGCAAGGTCTAATATTGCGAAATACTGATACGAGACGTATGTAGTGTGTCTTGTTTAGTAAAAAGTTAAACGTTGAGTTTCTAATTGCAAGTTAATTGCACATACGAGTACTTATAAATTATAAAAAAATCTAAAAAAAAGTGAACAAAATATCCAAACCACCATTACAATTATAGTTTTGGAAATAAAAAAGCTCCTTGACAACAAGTTTTGTGTATTATTTCTATCACAGGATCTATCAATAATATCGGTATCTTCCCAAATACTTGACATTAGGAAATGTGGCCATCACCCTGTCTTGCAATTCCGTCCGTTTCTTTTCCTCAGTTTGAAGTGGCAGAGGAATAATCAGGAGATGATGGGAGGTGCAAGGTTCCTGGAATGGAGGAAGGAAGTAGTTGTACACAAACTGGTAACTTTCAAGCCTGGCGTCTTCATTAGAAAATAGCTGATCTCCAAATGGGGATCCCACCCCTTCATTTCCAACTTCTAGTCTCTGGAGAGACGGAAATTGGGTGGCGTAGTTAAGGACACTTTTTGGAGTGGCAGCAAATTTCAAAGCAAGTTCTGCTATACTGAGTCCACGACGACTAAGATTTGCTGGATCCTCATTTTCCGGAGAGAACAAAATTTCAAGAACAGTCAACCTGGGAAGAATTGGGAGTGTGCAAGGGTCCAGATCTGCCTCAGGCCAAAACTGTAATTGTAATGGTGGTTTGGATA
>JAAXNX010001934.1:0-15440 GCA_036491905.1 Folsomia manolachei | reverse complement strand
TTTGTGACCAGCAACTCAGAGATCTCTACCCCGACCCAGCAGCTCTACCACGAATCGTGGCGCAAATGTTGGCTGGAGCTATTCCCGACCCTCACTTTCTCCTTCAGGATCCATACATCCATTTTAATTTTGTCCACCGACCTCAAGATAGGCGCTACAGTTTTTTGGATGGTAACTTCCCCTCAACCCTGCTACTAACTCCGGAAGTCTGAATAAGTTATATTGAATGCTACCTTAATTGATTCCTATTTTTGAGTGAATTTTTATGCCTTTTGTAATGGATGTTATATCCTTATCTGTATCTAATTAATTATGTACTAAGAATTGAGATATTGAGATGTTATTTGTTACCCATACCCGGTTACAATGAGATACATATGCAGCAGAAATATGTATTATTGCTTGTTCATCATTTGAAACAAGTTGAGAATAAAGTCCATAATTTTGTTACCAACCTAAATGAGAACTTCCTAACCTCTTAGTTTTCGCATTTTTTAAAAGGTAGTGTGTCCATAGCTTTCTGACCTAAGTATTGTCCACTGAAGGGCTGTATGAACAAGATAAAAATAATTACAAAACAATTTCACGATTTCCATACGTAGACAACATTATGGTTGGTGTCAATAAATTGAGTCACATACCGGCTCGGTGCCTCCCTCCCTGGTACAAAAATATTGCTCAGGATCCAACCTTCATTACATATGTATTTTTTTTTACAAATTATTCAGACAAATTGAGGGGTTCATGCAAAAATTGAATCAGACAAAATTTTACCAACCTCTTGGCCCATTCCTAATAAAGATTAGTTAAAAATTCATTGAAAGTCGTTTGTTTCATTAACTTTGTCTGACCATAAAGTTCAATGCTCACCTCATTGGGGATTAGTTTGGGATTTTCTGCCCATTTGGGGTCCACTTCCGTATCCTTGATGAAACATGATCCTAAAATTAACGAAGACAAAAAAGTGAATGCAAACACAACCATGATTTTGACATCAATTAAAAAGCAAGTGACTGAGAATTACATAATTGTTGTGTGTTGATACTTGCATGACATTAATTATATCAAAATTGAGAGGGCAACATCCCTCTTATTTACCTCTATCGAAAAGGAATGAGTTATGTATGGGATGGAAAGCACATTTCTGTGACAGAAATTTTACTCCTCCAAAAAAAGCCAGTATATCTCTAATCATACAGAATTCCGACAGAATACGATCTCTTTGAGGAATTCTCAAGTCGTGGAAAATTTTTGGAGATTTGTTTTAGCGGAAATATCTGGTTCGATGAAGTGATGATGTCTAACCTTTCTGAACTTTAACTATTAGATGGTCAAGTTAAATGCTTATTCATATCATTGATAATTTATGTTCACAATCAAAACAACTTTATAGTTGTAACCAACTTCATGTTGTGTAAGCAATGTATCTTGAAATTGAACCTAATACGCTTAGACAAATTCATACGAGTGTTCTTCATAGAAGGCTTTTAATACTGGGTTCACGGAATTCACCCGAAAGTAAAATTCGTAATGGGATCGATGGGTCTGAAGATGGGACTCATTCCCGTTTGGGACATTTTCTCAGTTATCTCTTTTTAATGTAGTGTTTTGAGATATTCGCATAATGTATACAATTTAACATGGTAAAAAATGAATGCAAATCACAAGCCAACAAGGATTCATGAACACTAAGCATTTCTTGAAAAGGATAACTCAACTAATATTTTAATTGTACTTAAAATTAGAAACTTACTTGAAAAGTGAATATTGCGAATACTGCCATTTTTCCAACTTCCTCCTACAGCTGTGGCAGAAATGCGCGTCCAAGTTGTCGCCGATTTTTTTGCAAAGAGTGCAGAAGATGACAGGCCTCTTGTCAGAAACTTTGTCGCCATTGCAGATATGGGTAGCACGTTTCGGTTTATCATTTTGCTAAAGACTCGTTTCGAGTGTGGAGATGAGACGCCAAATTAGTATCGACTTCAACCCTTCAAGTGTGGTATCAACACAGAGTTTGGTTGGCTACTGACGATTAATTGTAATTTAAGATTTGATGATGTGCGTTGCTCGGACTAAACTGTGGTCTTGAGTTGTTCCTCAACTGAACTTAATAATTCCAACTTTATCCACCTCCGACCGATAACCTAATATTTAGTTAAGCAATGTTTTTTTTTAGGAAATAAGTGACCCCATGAGAAAAAGAATGGTTATAAACGGTCAGCTTAAAAAATCACATCCAAGATGTTGGTTAAGCAAATATTAATCACTTCCATGAAAGGTAGGCATTATCTGTGATACATAAGAAGTATCTTGTTAACCTTTGGTGTAGTAAAATATCCAGATTATAAGAATTCTAATATATATTATAGTGCTATCGCTATCAGTTGCGTATATATGAAATGGATTTATATTATAGTGAGTAGTATGAAAACAAGACTGAATCATATATTGTTGAACACTCAAGTATGGCTTTATCGTAGAGTTGCTTAATCTATCCTTTCCGACAAACATTGATTTATAATTCGGACAAGCTGTAAATCTTGTTATTTGGAGTAATTTGAACCAGAGATTTCCAACTGAAACTAGTGAACTTTAAAAGTATAAGCATAGTCCTCTAAGCCTCATTAAATTATTGTTGTTCCACCAAGTTTTATGGGGTGGTTATCTATTATTATGTGTCATGTAAAAATATGTATTCAGAAACTTTCGAAGGAAATAGAGAATTTCGACTAAACCTGAAAGGCCTGCGATTTACAATTTGAAATGAAAAACCCTGATTTCATGTCTTTATTAATTTTATTTAGTTGATACTAGTAAAAAGCAAAAACTAGGTTCATAAGATGAAAATCCTGAATAATTCGGAATTCTACAATTCCATCAAACAACATTGTTTCGATAAACCCAAAATTCCTTACCGAAAGCGAATAAACAATTTTCAAAGTAAGTCTAGCCTAACGCAACACCTCAGATCCGTTGTCTGTACTCGGATTGGGTAACATGATTTATTTACATGCGTACTACTAAATGATCTAAAAATGAACTAATAATCTTCAGGCGTTTAACTTACCCTACTGTTTTACCTGTCATCAAATTCTAAAATGTACGAAATGACTAATTTAAACAATAAGTACTATACATGCATCCAAAGTAATAGGCAAATAATGCCTACCTTTCATGACATGCACATTATTATGAAGAAATATTTTATAAAGAACTTTAAAGATTATGTATCAATGCAACTAACAGTTATACAGAAAGGGTAAGGACAAAAAAACATACTGGGATTTTATTTTTTGTGCAGAAATCTCAAAATTTTTTAATTTTTTAATTTTTTACCAACTACGACGTGCAGAAGATGAAACGAACCGGTTGACTCGAAGCTGGGAAGGGAACAAAACAAATTCACAAAAAACTTGTTTCACCACTTTTACTTTTACGCACCGTTTTTTTAAATGATCTAAATAATTAAAGTATTCCAGCAACAAGATTTTCAATTTAAATATTTATATACATATTTTGGAGAGTGTTACGAGTCAGGTGTCCTTGTCCGCAACCTTGGAACCAGATTCAATAATAGATGATCACACAAAAACCATTGTTTATGTTGAACAATATTGTAAATCCTCGGAGTGGATTTCTTAATGGATTAAATAATTTTGTGGGTGCTACATTTTTACGAGGAATAAGAATGGCGAGTTCTGTAAAATCGGATTCTTCCCACCCTTCAAAGGGTCATTCGACAAACTCTGCCAAAAATCGGCTTCAGTATGAAAAGTCGCCGTATCTTTTGCAACATCAATCAAATCCGGTGGATTGGTAAGTAAGCATATTGGAAATGGGTGGACATTTGTGTACATAAAGTGATATTTTCCAAATTTGCAGGTACCCTTGGTCTACGGAGGCATTTGAATTGGCGAAATCTTCAAATAAACCGATTTTCCTATCGGTCGGCTACTCAACTTGTCATTGGTGGTAAGAAATCTCTTATGAACAAGTGATTGTGGTAAATGCATCACTTCTCAAGAAAATTAATTTTTACATATTTGACATTACAGTCACGTCATGGAACGAGAGTCTTTTGAGAACGAATCCATTGCAGCTGTCATGAACGAAAAGTTTGTAAACATAAAAATGGATCGAGAGGAGCGACCTGACATTGATAAGGTCTACATGACCTTTGTTCAAGCCATTAGTGGTTCTGGAGGATGGCCTATGAGCGTTTGGATGACACCGGATCTAAAACCAATCTACGGAGGGTGAGTAAACAATGCTGATAATTTTGATCTTGATCTTATTAGTAACGTCTCTTTTACTTGCAGGACATACTATCCTCCAGATAACCGATACCATGGACGTCCAGGTTTTAAAGCCCTACTTGAAACCATATCAGAACAATGGGTAGACAATCCGGGTAAGGATATGAAGGAAAGGCAAAAATTGATATAAAATTGATATAATTTACTGGTTTATTAATTAATTTTATTTCCGAAGAAAAATGCCACGAGTCTGGTATCAAAATTCTGGACGTTTTGCATCGCTCAGCCACACTGCCTACTAGTGAGGTAGTAACCCCTGCAGAGCCTGCGGCTAGTCGGTGTCTCCAACAATTGACCCGCTCGTATGAGCCAAGTTACGGAGGATTTTCAGAATGTAATTTTATTATAGAATTCTTAGGAGCAACTGAGCAAGTCCGATTGAATGATTGCAGAAAGTAAATTATTATTATCTTGTTTTTAGATCCAAAATTTCCGCAACCCGTGAATCTTCATTTTTTGCTGGATTGGATTATTAAAAACCCTGAAGATCCGAATCGTTTCTCCGTGATAAACATGGTAGAAACTACTTTAAAGGAGATGGCAAAGGGTGGAATACACGATCACGTCGGACAAGTATGAAGATTTTCATTTTATTGTGTTGAAACGTCCAATGTGCACATATTTAATCTATTAAATAGGGATTCGCAAGATATTCGACAGATAAGAGATGGCATGTTCCTCATTTCGAAAAGATGCTTTACGACCAATCTCAACTTGCAGTTGCATATTCAAATACCTACCTGCTGACAAGTGATGAATTTTATGCCACCATCGTGCGGGACATTCTCACCTATGTTGGGCGAGATTTAAGTCATTCCCAGTCCGGAGGATTCTATTCAGCAGAAGATGCCGATTCCCTTGCAAAGTTTGACGGAAAAGAAAAAAAGGAAGGAGCATTTTATGTATGGTCGGATGCGGAAATTGAAGAAATTCTTGGAGATAACAAACAATTGTCCAATGGGAAATCCAGTGTTGCGGATGTATTCAGGCTTCGGTATGGAATCAAACCAAATGGCAACGTCGACCCCTACAACGACCCTCACGATGAACTTAAGAAACAAAATGTTCTTTTTGAAGCAACAACTATTCCCAATCTGGCAAAAAATTCCGGTGTTCCAGAAGCAGAAATGATAACTGTCTTAGATGATGCTAGAACAATTTTATTCAACTATAGAAATATTAATAGGCCACGGCCCGGTTTGGATACAAAATTTGTCACTAGTTGGAATGGTATGTCGTGGATTTTTAATTTATTTTTCGATGTATGGCATCTAAATTGATATACTAATTTTGCTGCATTTTGGAAACAGGATTAATGATTACGGGTTATGCAAAAGCAGGAATGGCTCTCGGCTCACAGATTTACATTGACAGGGCTATTCAAGCAATGGACTTTTTAACCCAGAATGTTTTCAAAACTGATGGTCACGGGAAACTCGACCTGCTTCGTAGTTGTTACCGGGATGAAGAAAACCATGACCATGTTGTAAACCTTGCAACACCCATTTTCGGGTGTGTCGATGATTTTGCAAATTTAGTTGCGGCTTCCATCGATTTGTATCATGCAACTTGCGACCTGAAGTATTTAAAACAGGCGATTCAGGTTTGACATTACGTCTGGAAATTCAGGTTGCGCGTATTTGTTAATTTTATTATATCATTTTCATTTAGTTGCAACACAGACAAGATGAGCTCTTTTGGGACGAGGAGATGGGAGGATATTTCACAAGCAGGGCCGGTGACTCTTCTGTTATTGTCCGAATGAAGGATGGTAATTTAGAATGATATTAATTAAAGCATCTCTTAAATTATTATATTATCTCATTGATGTTTCTTAGATGACGATGGTGCCGAGCCGAGTTCGAATTCTACTGCCGTTGTCAATCTTATACGTCTTAATTCACTTCTACAAGACGGGTCTTACTCCAAAAAGGCGGAAAAGCTGTTTAAACAATTTTCCGACAGAATTTCCAAAGTGCCCATCACCCTTCCTGTGA
This sequence comes from Folsomia manolachei, assembly GCA_036491905.1. Lineage (NCBI taxonomy): Eukaryota > Metazoa > Arthropoda > Collembola > Entomobryomorpha > Isotomidae > Folsomia > Folsomia manolachei. The sequence continues at coordinate 9,127 of JAAXNX010001934.1, read as the reverse complement.
TGACCTCAGCTTTAACATCTTACACCAAAGGGCCTCTGGCGATTGTGTATAATGCTGAAGATCCATTGAAAGCATCCATTTATAAACAATTACTACCATTGGGCTCAGCACTGATTGGAATCCCGAAAACCAAGGAACACGCCGAGACTGCAGCTAAACTTTTCCCATTTGTCAAAACAGCGTTATCCAAAGGAATGGAACATGGGAAAATTCTGGTTTTCCGAGGGCAAAATTCTCCAAAAGAAATTTCTTCCTTGGATGATCTTGAGAAACTTTGGGTTTAAAATGAACGAAGCGACAAGGACGAAACCCATTATTGTTGAAATAATAATTATTGTTGAATGATATGAAGTAAAAAAATAAAAGAAGAATTTATCCATTTTCATGACATGTTTTACTTGATTAAGCCAAACTTACCCCGGATTTTATCCAGATGCGGGCTTCGGATTGTCTGTTCGTTGTTTTCGCTCAGATGATGTGGTTTTATTCAATTTTTCTAGTAGATTTTTAATTAAAATGAGTTGTGCAAATTGTGGTGTTATCTTTGGGGATGGAGACCTCCAAACAGCGTCAATTGCATCTCCTTGGGGCACAAGATCTGTTGGGAATAGGTAAGTCGACCTCACTCGTACAATTATTTATTCAAAATGCAATTAACAATGGAATTAATCATAATGTGTAATTTTTGTAGGCCTGTAACGACAGATAATGTCGAATTACCTCCTGTTCCTGCCGACAATAAGGAAATATTGAAATTCCTTCCAAGCCCTGAAGATACTGGCTACGACAACACAGATGAAAAATCGACTGCAACAAAGACAACCCCAGATTCAACTCGGATCTCAATCATGTCAGCCTTATCAATGATTTTTGAAATTTCTCCGTTACGCTTCAAACAAGACGAAGTAGCAGAATCGGACAGCGAGAAAAAGTTTCATGATTCAGTTCAAGTATTCCAACCTTCCTCGAAGGACACCGACGTCGACACTTCCTTCGTATTCTGCTCAAATTGTGGAGAATCTCTCACCCTGCTGTACAATTCTTTCCGGAATTTTGTTCAAATCCTGAAGCTAGAAGGGGAACTAGGCAAAAAGTTGAAGGAATTGCAAGAACGACGGGATAAAACGACAAATTCGTTACCGGAAGTGGTAGGACCACCTACTCGCAAGAAAAGAGGGAGGCCCAAGACAAAGGAACAAACACCAAAGGAAGAGGAGGGCGCCTCCAGTAAAACGGAAGATGTCGACGGCGATAATCTCAATAAGAAAGGGCGTCGACACCCAAAAAAGCTTAATCTTGGTACTCTGAAAAGGTCCGCAAGTGGTAGTGATATTGATACGAAGGAATATTATTCATTTGGCATGAAACAAGAGGAGCTTATATTATCGGATTATGATTCGGAAAACGACGATTTTCCTAATTACAAGAGATTTCGATTAAACAGTGATGATGATGACTCTACTCCACCAGACTCTCCAATCAATTTGGGTGGGTAATCTCCTGTTAATTACCAGTTTACTGTATTCTTTCAATGATGGAGCATTTATTTTCTTTTTGTTAGATCCTGAACCCAGACCTAGAAGCCCTCGTCCGGTTCGACAGTCGTCAGCAAGGAATAAAGACTGGTCAAGTTATTACAAGGATGAAGAAGATTATGAAGACGAAGACGATCTGCTTCCGCTTTCAGTGGAAGAAAGTAACCCTAATCAAAATGATGACATTGAAGGTGATGGAAATGAGACGGAGGTAACTGCAACGGAGGCCGAAGGTGACGATGAGGATGATGGAGAAGTGCCTCCAGATGTAGAAACCATTTTAGGGAAAGTGGAAGTAGATTTGAAGGAAGGTTATGCGGATGATGACAGTGACGAAGATTACGCTCCAGACTCTGACCTAGAAAATCTTTTAACTCAAGGTATATGGAATTATCTGCATTTCAATTATTATTATGTGATCTAAATGAAAAACTGAATTGTAAGCACGTTTATTTTTCTTAGATCACAGATCAACGAAGGATGAAAGACGAAAGAAGTTGACAAAATCTTCGATTCGTAGGGTTTATGAATGCGACACATGCGGAAAATTATATGCCCATCTAAGAAGTTTACAAATTCACCATCGGACACATCTACTTGACAATGACGAGCTCTATCCTTGTGAAGTTTGCTATAAAGACTTTCCTTCTGATGAACTTTTAAAGCGACATCGACGTCAATTTCACGGAGAATATATCCCATATCGAATTAAAAATAGTGGTGTGGATATTGAAGCATTGATTGAACAAGCAAAAAAGCACGAGTGCCCGATTTGTCACGAATTGTTTGAGAGGAGCGATCTTATGACTCATGTCAGTGAGCATAACGTTGAATATCCTTGGCAGTGTCCACTATGTCCTTGTGCCCTGTCAACCCTGACGCAGTTTACCCGTCACAAAATTTTGTTTCACCACCAGCGTCCCAAATTTTCATGCGATGTGTGCTTAAAAAATGAGTTTCGGTCTCTTTACCATTTAAGAAACCACCAAGCTGCTGTCCATAATGTACGGTCAGACAAACAACTGGATGAATCTCCGTCGTCATCAGAGGCAGAAAATAACAAAAATCAGGCTACGGATGTGGAGCATAGTTCTCCAAAACCACGTAAACAACATAAGTGCTCAGAGTGTGATAAAAAATACGCTAGGCTGGATAGTTTAAAGGAACATTTAATCACGCATGGCATTGGAGACAAGTTTAAATGTACAATTTGCGGACGGGAATTCACTCATGATAGCAGCAGAAAACGCCATATGCTGCTTCACGTCGATACTAACCAGTATCAATGTATGGAAGTGGACTGCAACAAGGCGTTTTCTAGGTAAGATGAAGCAGGAATTTTATTTGAAGCAAAGTAGTCATTATATTTTTCTTTATATTTCTAGAAAAGATCATTTGTCACGACACATGGATTCCATACATGGAATACAATTATCAGCTGGAGACATTGTTGCCTTTCATGATAAAGAATTACCAAAACAGGCTCCCAAGGCGAAGGAAATTCCTTGTCCGTATTGCAGTAAGCTGGTAAAACGGGAAAGGATGAGGTTGCATCTTGTATCTCATACTGGAGAGGTATGTCATTTATTACCCAGCTTGTACAGTCGTTTTTTTTTTATTTTGATGCTAAAACAATTTTATTTAATTCACAGAAAAAACATCTTTGCCCTGAATGTGGACATAAATTTGGGCTCCGTACGACACTAAGAACTCACATCAAGGTAAGCTGACCTAACACATTATCTTACGTCACTTAAATTAAAATCCCTGCATCAAAGACGCTCACAGATATTAAAAATTTAGAAAAATTTGTGCCGTCGTGAGCCGGGTGAAGGTAGTGTCCCACTGACAAGGTCATCCAAGTTATTAGGATCAAGGAGGACTAATTTTAGTTGTTCCCTGTTACTGTTAATTGCTAACTCTATCTCCAATAATTTTGTAGGGTTGAGGTTGAAGACCCAGTTGTTCCCGATTTTGTTGCCCATAAACCAATCTGGTGTAACTTGTTAGTGCTGCCTGTGCCTGTTTATTGTTTGTGTCCACATTCGCCCGTAGAAAAGTCATTGTGGTCTGCTGTTTGACTCCTTGCTCTATGAAGTACTCATGAATCGGGTTATTTCATGTGAAGTTGCAAATTGAGGATTTCTGGTTGGATTTTCTCGGGCAGTACTGTAATTTCGGATAGATAGTGCCACTAGCAGAAATTCACTAACTGTCCTTTCTCTATAATATAACCATAAGAATATTTATGAAAAAAATCCATCAATGACAAAAGATTTAAGCCATACTTTGGAGTTCCACCCGCAGACGGTTGGAGTGAGTATTGTAATGTGGCGGATGATGCATCACTTAACCGAGGTCTTTTGGGTGTGGTTGGCTCAGAAGTAATTAGGTCTTCAATTGAAAATTTGGTCCGATTATAATTACAGCCGAATTTTCCTCTAGTCCTGAATGAATCCATGTATTGATTTTCCACCCCTATACGAGTGAACAGTTATGTATAAAAATTTCTAATGGAAAGTTTACTGAGGAAACACCCTTACATTTTCTTGCTTTCTCTCCCTTCAAGACCCCTTTTGTTCCCTCTATTTCCACTTCAATTTCCACGACTTCTTGGATTAATGCGCACTTAAAATACTTCAGAGGATCTTCTCCTTCACCAACTTGTTTCCGAAAATGATCATGTACATATAACCTATGTGTCGGTTGCCCATCAATTTTTTGAATGTGTGATATCAATCTATTTCTGACATTTTCACCCTCGCCAAAGTAAACGACCCCTCTTTTACTACTGTTCGGATTCACATCAATTAGACAGTAGTTTCCCTCCTTGAATCCTTTGCAGTTCAACTTCTTGTTCACAATAAACTTTGTCACGTCATTCTTATTAATTATAATGTCACCTTTGTAAAGATGAGGACACACTTGACATAATAAGTCGTCACAAGTTTCAATGTCACCCTCCAAACTATTCACCATTTCCTCGTCAACCACCTCATTTGTCAACTTGGTCACCTGCTCTTTAAGTTGTTTTATTTTTTGCAGTTTGGCCAAAGTTTCCCTACTACAATTACCACCAGACTCCATATTTGCCAACAATTAAAGTTTGTTGTGTCAAATAATTAAATTAGAATAAAATGATGAAACACCAATTCACAACAAATAAACGTTTTAAATTGTGTTCCCGCCTCTAATTCAATGTTTTTAATCTTTGAGATTGAGTTGATGATTATTGATTTGATGATTATCTGTTTTATCTGTTTTATAGTGTGTCCACCAAGACATTCGCCGACATGCTTGTGAGATGAATTAAAAGTTTGAGTAAAATGCTGCATTAATAAATCGCAAGTTCTAATACATTTTTATTTCTTTTTATTTCAGGCACTTTCTGTAGTCTTGCATTTAAACGTTCCAATCATTTGAAAGACCATATGAAACTCCATACTGAAGCAGATAATAAACCATTTCAATGCGATCAGTGTTCAAAGTCGTTCCGTCGTGAAAAAAATTTGAAATCTCACATGGTCACTCATTACGGTGGCAAAGATTATATGTGTGAGCAGTGTGGTAAAGGTACTTACAAACAAATAGTTATGCGTTTGGAACTCTGCGTTTATATGTTTACATCCACAAGACGATGAACTAACTTTTTAAATTCCTTGCAGCATTCAACCGGATTGATAACATGAAAGCTCATGTCAGGGCTGTGCACCAGGGCCTCCAAATAAGGAAAAGGAAACCTCCATCTACTAAAAATCAAAGAAAGAAAGAGAAGAAAATACCCTTCGGAATTGAAATTCCTGATGAAAATGCTGAACTCGAAGACGATAACGAGGAGACTGACCAACCAACTGCTGACTTGAACCTCACCACTACCACTATGCAAGATACAGAGTCCGCCATACCATCTGTAATAATGAAGACGACTTCTAAAAAACCTTCCCAAAGAAAACGTGGAAATAAAAGTAAGCAAATCATTCCACCAGAAGATGCAGAAATTGAAACGGAAACTCTGCCCACGATGGAAGTTCAGATTCCACCACCTGGTACTATTGTCACACTTGGAATGGGGAATGTCATCTCTGCTGATGCATTAGCTGAACTCGGGGCTGTACAAATTCAAGAGATCCATGGCGCCGTGGAAGGCGAAGGTGAATCTTTTGAAGGACCTGATGGACAACGCACAACCATTCTTCAGTTAGCACCGGGACAAGTTTTTCCGGGGACTTCAGGCCAGTATGAAACTACCTATTATCAATATACTTATTACCACCAAGAGTAAATTTATAAAGGATCTTGGACCGAAAAACTACGCAGTATAACTATAATATGACATTTTAAGTTTATAGAAAGGAAATAAATGACTATTCTACAAATTATCATCTTTATCAGTTCCACACGTGACGTAGTTGTGACTGGATGCAGAAAGCACTAGACAATGCAGCAATTATTACATTATAGTTATAATTTGTTCAAACTCGACGTAATTCGTTGCATTTCCACGGGGTAATTCCAATTAAGCAAGTCAAATACTTGATAAGGGAAAACAAAGGCTGATTTATCGCTTTTACAAGCCAACAAACATTATCGTTACTAAAATATGAATGCCAAACTCTGATTACGGATAGTTTGGAATGACTCCTGCTCAAAGTCCAATCAAGTTTTAGTCGAAATTATAAATACCCAAGAATTGGATCCACTTGACATCATGGACTCTGCTGTTAAATTGCTTGATTTAAACGAAAACAAAATTACACATCATAGAAAATAATACTTAATACAAAAATACCGAGTAAGTTATAAACAGAAATTTTAGGTGCTTGCATTTTGGGTACTTTTTAGCATTTTTCATGGGATTATGTAGTTAGTGGATAGTGCAGATTGCAGATATTCGCTCGGATACAATTATTAAACCCGGAAAAGAATGATCTGCTAAACCATATGGATGAAGAAATACTCTTCATCCTTCACTGTTATTCCTTTGCCATCCCACAATTGATTTCAATTTATTCCAACTAATTTCATATTCCCTACCTATAAATAAAATCTAGTTAATTTCGCCAACTGATGCGGAAGACGCTTACAATTGCACATTTATCTCTCCACTGCATAAAAGTCCATCGATTTCAATTCATTCTGATTGAAAAGTTGCCAGCACATATTTATATGCATGCGGCCATGTCAAAGTCTAAAATCCGTAGTGATCTGGATTTTAGTTTTACAGCATATTTATAGCCTTAACAGCCTCAACTCGTGGAATCATCATCCTTCGGCAGTAATTGACTCCAATTTGTATAACGTATGAATGGTATGATGAACTGATTTGATGCGATGTATGTTTTCGCTTATCTTATCAATTTATGGTTATTCATTCCACCCAACCGCTTTAATGTGCTAAAGCTAAATGAGTATTCAATAATTCCTCCATGCACAAACATGGCAAGTAATCTGTATCATCCACCATCAATCGAAATAACAGCATGAATCTAAATCTCGTCATAATGAACCCAATCACACTTGAATAATTTTCCGTCATGATATTATTCAACTTAACCTCAACTTGGCTTATCATCATCACAATTTACCTATTTGGTTTAGTCAGCCATAGACTAGAGAGGAGGGGAGAATGGGTTCAAGGCTTAAATGTCAATTGATCCCAAACCAATGTATAAGCCTTCTGCTGATGTTAGTAGAATTTTAATATATATTAATTGCAGTCATATTCTCCTCTAGTTATGTATATATTACTTCCCAACATAATTCCAAATTAATGCCTGGTACTTAACTATGAGGACAAACCCACACTCCAAAGTACAAATACCAGTCACTCAATTCAAATCATCTCAATTGCCTTTATTTCCTCCATCCTGAATCCTGACAGGGATTGAACGATGTATGCATAACTTGAACGATGTATAAAAATAAATCACTCCATCCGTTCGCATATCCGTGTACAGAGAAAATATAATGGAAAACAGTTTCATCACATACAAAACCATATGCAAAACATGCATGGATTCCCTATTACAAAAATGGTACATACATGCAATTACACTTTAACATTCCCAAAACTGAGTTATCTGCACTGTAAAAATAAGATAGTGGCATATAACACAGTATAAGGGTTGAATTCTGAGTTAGTATTATATGGCTGAATTGTTTGTGTTACATCACACTCATTACATCAACCGCATACAACATTAATTTAAGAGTTAACCTCGGCATCGACTGGAAATATTCATGTCAATAAATTCCAATTCTGTCCCATCATCAACAGCAACATATTACCAACGACATACAGCATCAAGAGCAAACTGCATTCAAAATTTACTGCAATGAAAACAGGCAACATTACTTAAAAATTGAGTGGTATTATTTTCTCCCCTCTGACTCACTGCAAGGACTGAAACATCCGTCTTTTTGCATGTCTTTAGTTGTTTTAAGACCCTAAACATGGTACATTAAAATCTACTTAACTTTTTACTGCGTACCGTAGCACGAAGACATGATGACATTTTATCTTTCGCGTAAAAACTACAACGCTCCAGTACTCGGTGGTTTTACAAGAAATACGTGGACTTATCACTTTCCTCTATTACAGCGGCAGTGTGATAATGCAATAATTATGACTCCCTAGAAAATTTAGACATTTCATTTCGTGCAGATAAATTCTCATTCAATGTCTATGTTCTTGCTCTATAAAACCAGTCCCACAGGCAGACCTCTTTCAAAATTGTTCTGAATTCCCATCCTTGTACTTTTTAAGGAAACCTTGTATTTCAAAAACAATATTTTATTCTGTTTAATGATTGTAATATTCCTACAAAATATTTCAATCACCCCAATTTAATTCTCATAGTTGTAGCATGGCATGCAATTTTAAGAAACTCTCCGTTGCTAGTCGGCACTCAAACAGAATTGGAATGAAATTGAAGCACTGGGAGAATTTAATTTAATGACGGCATTAACTTAATGATTCAGATCAAATTGAATATAATTTGCACTTGACTCCTCCATTACATTACATTACATGCTGTCCTTATCACTCTACATAGGTTTGGATTGGCATACGCACATACATATTTGTACAATGGCGTATCGTAAAAATACCAGACAATTTTTCCTTTAAATAGTGCAACCCATGTAACCTCGCATTTAATTGCAATTCAACACCACCCGATCCAGAGCTCTCCCCAGCTCCTGCCCATCCTCCAAAATTTTAAGACATTTCAATTACATTCCGTAATTTTCATCATTTTTGCGTGAAGTGAAGCCAAAACTAAAAATTTCGAATTTTATAAAAAAAACCTAATCCCAAATTCATGGAGGAAAGGGGAACTAAATTCTGCCAGGGTGAGCCTATAACAAAAAAGACACCGATGAGGCAGGGGTGTGAAGAAGAAGTGTAAAGTTTTGTTTGTATTTAATTTAATAACTTATTTACATAATTAGTCATGTCATGATTTATTTACAATTAAGACCTAACTTGGAAGGAGTGTCGGATCGGTGAAGGTGTAGTCATCAAGTTCCATGCAATAAGAAAATAGCCTTGGATTTGAATTTATATAATTTGTTATGTACCGTTACCCTTG
>JAAXNX010001933.1:0-15443 GCA_036491905.1 Folsomia manolachei | reverse complement strand
TTTTCAAATGACATGGTATTGATCCAAATCAACGGCGTATGATGAAAATATAGAAACAAAAAATAAAGGAAACAAGAACAGAGTAATCCAAGTTTTGTGCCAATTTCACTAAATATCGTCATTTGGTTAAATGACGCCGACTTCCTTGAGCTGAAAAAAGTTAAATATCGCTATTTTATTGAGAATGCTTGCAAAAAAGCAAAACTTTATCTCTATAAAATTGCTAACCCCTCGGAGCGAGGGTGTGCATTACAATCTACCCACAAATATTCCATGCTTTCTCCTCACTGATGACATGCGATGAGAGAATGAACACTTGCTAAAAACTTTCTCCAGCCAAAGTTTTCTTTTAGGGTTTCACCTTTAACTTTCTCTGATATGAATAAACTTTTAACCCGACTATTTCTCCTTCCAGTAACGTTTATCCAGCTTAACTTTCTCCATCATCTGAGAATAATTTGCTAATGAAATTATCAAGTCCTATAAGTTTAGCTGCTATTCCCTACTTTTTGGGGTAACTTTTAATTTTGTTTGTACTACAAAATTAAATGAAAATTAGCAGCTTTGTCTTGTCTTAACTGGATAATGTTTCATTTTAAGGCTTATTTTGTGTTGTAGCTCAGTTATTTTGCTCCTCAGAGATTTGGGATCGTGTAATGTAACGTGTAAATGATCCGGAGTTTCTTTAACATCAATTAACATACTACTTATTCACGAAGCAGGATTCAAAACATGGCATAATCCTTTTATTTTATTTGCTTCCAACACCAGTGACTTTAAAAAAAAATTAGCTCGTGGAAAAGTACCAGTTACCAAGTTCTGTATTTCAGTTACATAAGTAAGGAAATCACAGACGTAATATTCCAAACATAACACTATTACATAACATTAAAAACAATGTTATTGCAGTCTCAATGTAGTGGGCGTACAAATGTCTGTACGCTTGCAAAACAAAATAAAGTTAATGTTGGAAAAGTAGCAATAAACAGTTTACAAAGAAGTTAAGGAGATTTTTACTATCTCATAATTGTCCATTGTGAATTCTGCTTTCTAAACCCGGGTTTAATTGTTCTTTCCAGTAAAATAGAGAAGGGTGAGCTGGAAGAGGTGATGAATGAGGAGGCTTCCACACCCCAAGTCTGTTATGGAAAACAATGCACCGCAAATGAACACTGCTGTCCTGGACATGCTTGTGTCGATGTGGATGGAGGTAAGAGAAAGTTTAAGCTCATTACTGCAAAATGAGTTAGCATGAGGATGATACTGCTAAATTTTAAAGCTTTCTTACATTCAAAGGTTAGTTAGATGTTTGACTTAATTTTTTTTGCTTTCTCCAGTGTTGGGCACCTGTCTACCCACTTTCGGAGCGAAACAAGGCGAGATGTGTGAACGTGATGGAGATTGCGAATCTGGATTAATTTGTGCAGGCTCAGAAATCAAAACCTGTGTCCCTGTTGTGGAATCTAAGAAACAATACGGTAAGGGATATTTGCCCTTGATAATTATAAAAACGGTATACATAAATATGTGCACAAAAGTTTCTCTTATAAAATTTTTTTGTACGTCTCATCTTAGTTCTCTATGTTATGAGAACTACATAATTAACAAGATTGACGGACAACTTAAACTGTATACAAATACTGCAGAACAAAATCAATTCCGATTGCATTTTGTCTTTCTCTCAGAAGGATTGCCTGCTGGTGAAATTAGAATTGAAAAAAACAAATAAGCATGTGTGTTGAACCTTTTTAACAAAAGTAGAGCCGACTCAAAACAAAAAAAATACAATCAAATAAAAAATGAGCGATTCTTGTCCAAATATTTTCCTTTTCTGATCTCATTCAGTATAGTTTGTTTCAGTATTGATTCAGCATCACAAATATTTACTTTCCATTTGGTCTTTTCATGGGTTTCCTTTCTTGTATGATTTAATATGAGCCTTAGGCCCTCGTTCTGGTGGGGATAATATTTGCACCCTCTAACGTCTTTCTGGAAAAGGCTGTAGATTGTGGGCGTCATAATAATATGAATCGTTGTTATTTCTCAAGTTTTACTATCACACATTCTTACAATTTTTATTTTAATAAGACACAGTCCATGCTTCACTTCATTGGTTTTACACCCTCATTCCTTCATACACCGAAAATTAAGTCATAATCTCATTAAGCTCCGTTCCTTCTCTGAGAAGGCTTCCCAAAGACCAAACTTATCTAACTTATGTACTGTACTTGTTACCAAGCTTTAATGAGCTTTACATGGTAAAGACTTTACTTAGGCAGATTACTTATGAAGTAAAACATGTACCCCAACTTTAAGTTAAGTTTGTTAATGAGCTTTAGTAGAGGAATCTTGTACGCAAATGTCAAACTTTCCCCGTCTTTTAGGGGTTACGCCATAAAATTAATGCCAAATAAAATTGCCTACTTAGCATTTTGGTCATAGTTCGTAGACGAGGTCACGTAATGGACTCAACCACACCAATGCGACCTTCATCGTGGTGTTAAACTTTAATATGCAGATTTACGGAAGTAATAAACCACTCAATTTTAAGATGGCCACATTTTAAGGCTCACTTGACATTTTAAGAGCAGTCAAGACGCGAAAATCCCACATAGTTCCTAATCCTACCTGGATTCAGTCTCAATTAATGTATATTACGGTGTGGCACCTGCTTTTTTACGTGATAGAAGAACATCTCTCCTTGGGAGACTTCCGAACCACAAAAAATTTAAGGACACAATCGAATCGCCCAAGTTCCACGATAATCATCAGGTCATCGGCCCAAATAATTGTGTAGAGCATTGATAAATTATAGATACTCACATAGGTCCAAATACCTAGTTAGTGTAGCGTGACGAAAGAAATTATTTAGTAGGTAAATACTCGCTGTTGTATATATAGTGGTCTGACGTACGATTTACTTTCTCTTGTCCCAAATACGGTCAGGAAATTATTAGGAGCACTTTTACCTCCCTCCAACATGCAGTATCATAAATATACGGGAACTTTTTTGAGGTTACAAGTCCCAACTCCCAACAAATCAGCTCTGATAATCATCTAAAAAAAGTAAAAAAAAATCAGAGAAAGTAACAACCTAGCCGTAATGACGCACGGAAAAATTTCAATGGCAAAACAATTTCCCGTTCAATCACTTATGACTCTGTTACACCGTTGCTTTCTCTCTATCTGGAAAATTAAGCAGATTGCACCAATCAAGATAATTAATCCTTTCACGAACGTGTGAAAATATCTTATTTAGAAGATGAGACCGGAGAGAAAGCATTTCATTTACCCATAAGCTCACCTCCCACATTTAACCAATCGCTAACGTCAATAAGCTTAATTGGGTGTATTTTGTTCCTAAAGAGAAAGTAAATCAATGCAGAGTCCGGATCCAATTACATTATATTACTTTGGTGTCACTCAATCTGACTTTGTAAACATAATTGTAATCTTGGCAGTAGAGTCAATTAGCTTAGCGTCAGCTTCTGTCGGTTTGTTGTCTCATTGTATTATTTTTCTGAGGGTAATTTTGCGGAGGTGAAAGCATTAATTTTCTGAGAGAAAGCACAATTTTATTCTAGCTCCCAGTTTTTTTGGCAAAGTAAACTTCAACCTGTTGCGAATTGATTGGATTTGATGTATTTACGACAAACATCAAAGTCTTTGGCTTACAATTTCCGTCAGTTTGTTCAGAGAATAAAAGATCCCACAGGATATTGGTTGACATTTATGTTGTTAATCACCGCCTCCTTATTATGCTAATGTGTTTAATTTCCTTTCATGTGGCTCAACATCTTGAACTAGAGCTGCTAATTTAATTAAAATTAGATTTTATTTGTGAAGTAATGCGTGGGTTGGGTTACAGTGGAATGCGCATTGGTGAGATGATGCTTGTGATATGGCAAATTTCTAGTTCACACACAAACACATTAATTACTGCTGATGAAACATGTCCCTATTTAAAAAAATGTTAAATGCCATTCCGTCCAAATTAAAATTATTATGCGGTCCAACTCTGCCGGCGTTTTACAATAATTAGAATTGGAATATTAATTTAGTAACAGGTTACGTTCCTTCCATTACTTATGAGCAGTTATGTTTCAAAACAAAGCTAGACTGTTAATCTTATTAAAATGGTTTTAAAACTCACAGTCTGAAAATTGTCCCTTAAGAGTTTTCTTATTTCTAGGATATTATTATGAAGTCAATGAATTACATTTTATTTCCCCATTTCAGGTGAGGATTGCATCATGTCCTCGGACTGTGACATTACAAAAGGACTTTGCTGTCAGGTAATTACCAAATTGTTAAATGAGGATTGCTTTAGTCATCAAGGACACAGCTGTAATTTCACGACTTTTATATACATTATCTTTAATTTCACAGGTTCAACGAAGACATCGGCAAGCTCCACGAAAGGTGAGTTATTCTTCAAACCTTTGGTTTCTGTATTTTCCCAAGTTTTCCTAGTTAGTGAACATGTGCCCAGAAACAGCTGGAATTTCTCCACATGTGTACCAGAGACAATCTTGTTTTATCAAGGATCTAGCCTTGTATTGCTCAAGGGCATAAAATATGTCGGTACACGAACCACTGGCTGAGAGAGATTGGAGAAAGCCAGAGAAAGATATTACTCAGTCGGGAGTTGGTCATAGGGATTAGTAGGCTTCTCTTGTTTCTTGTCTAAATGCAAATTTACTGGATGGTTTCACATATGTAGGCACTCTTGTCGTGACAGAATCTGTATCACATTATCAGGATATGTAGGTAGAAATCAGGAACTATGAATTGAAAATGTAAACTGAATGAGGTCGACACTTTCCAAGGTTTGAATAGTTCAAAATCGTATATTAAGTATTAACATATTTTGCACACACATGCCAAAAAAACCATTGTCAGTTTTATTGCCACATTACGCAGATTCGCTGTTTTAATAGAGTTCAAACCAGCTTAATCCAGAACAACCAGTAACTTTCCATACCAGTTCCAGCCAGGTTGAGTTAGACTCGTTTTCTCAGAATTAGACATAATTAAATTATTTGTCTATTATCTGGGGAATAATTGCTCAGACTAGACAGAGAGAGTCTATAGGTTAAAAGTTGTTAAATCCGTACATGTGCTGGAACTCTATAGCACATTCAGAGTCGAATTTCAATCTCATTTATTATTTTGTTGTCTAATTCTATTCCATACTCCTTCTCCGTCATACTTAAAAAATGGATGAATACAATCTACTTATTAATTAATTGATTAACCATTCCATTTAATTTTCCAGGCATGCAGCTACTTCAAAGATCCTCTCATCTGTGTTGGTCCCGTTGCAATTGACCAAATTCGGGAACGAGTTGAACACACTGCGGGAGAAAAGCGGATCACAGCGAAAGCAAATGCCTTTCACCATCTCCGCTAAAGAATGAGAAAAAGCAATGGAAACAATTTAACAACCAGTTCCAGATCTAGCGTAAAACTAATATGGAGTGAAAGTACTGTGTGCAAAAATTACCTTTTTCTAGAACCAGGCTAAAAGAAAGCTACCACGTAACTAACATATCACTGTATCACGTATCATATCAAGTAAGGTAAATACTTATCATAGTGTAATTACTGTCACCAAATTCGGAGGAATGCATGATCCACAATTCGCTATACAGCAATAGTCCCAGTTTTTAAGGCACCCTGGATAAATTGGAAATAACTTTCCCGTCCTCAAAAGCAATGTTTAAATTATTTAGCTTTTAGAACGCAACCCTGAAATAATATCATCATTCATACGTATTCATCCAGGTTCGAATTATTGAAATTCATCTGAAAGGGCACATATCAGTCAAAATACGATTTTAAAATATTCACAAACTCCATCCTGAATCACCATATCACAATCAAAACTCATATCAACTTGATATTATCAAGATAACCTTAAATTATCCACTGATTCTAATTAGTGTGCAAATGATAGTTGTAAGACAAGAGATTGTTTCTTTTTAGTAAATATCATTTACATTTCTAAATAACTGAAATCAAGTAAGTAAGTAAACAAAGGATTTCGTGATAATAAGTAAGGTGAATGAATCAAAGTACTAATTACTTAGTTATAGGTTAAGGTAGGCTAAAACTTTTCTTGTGTATTATTAGCTGCAGTTTTACTCGAAATGGGAATGAGTTTGGAGGATGGCAAAAGTTGTGGAATATTTACAAGTTTATTCAAAATGAGCAAATTAAATTACAAGTTTCTTAACTACAAGCCAATCTAAAGTTTTAGAAGGCAAATTAAATTTGACACTGACAAGAAATAAAATGCGAAAAGGGCTGGACCGGGAGGAATGCAGGTTTCGAGTAAAACTGCAAAAATAATTAGTTGCAAATGTCCAAGTAGTTTTCACAAATTGTGAAACATTTTAAGAATAATTTCTTGAAAAATATAGTTTACGCCTACTGCATGTTGTGGAACAACTGCAATTAAGTACCTCAGAATATTTGGGTGGTGCTGGGTTAAAGTAAAATGAAAATAAATGTACCTTTCCATAGATTGCTATTGCTTATAGTACGCTAATTCCTGTATTGTTGCGAAAATCTGTGCAAAATTACCGAATGCTAAATTCCTTACCTTAATCTTTAATGCACAACTTTATAAATTTACCGTGTAATGGCAGGATTGACTGGATGTACACCATTTTTTAAATAAGGATAAAACACAGGAAAAAAATAAACACTATGTTAAATAGAGTAAGACAAAAATATTTATGATGTACTTATCATGTAGAGTAATAAAAAATATTCATAAAATACAGACATAATTGAATATTTACACTGTCTAAGGTAAAAGTACTCGTATTCTGGTAAGAACAACAATTTACAAACAATTAACTCAATTGAAATTCTAAAGTTTCTGTATTCTGTTACCAATTTGGTTGAATAAAATTATAAAACCCAATTTGCATACATTATTCGCAAGTGTTCCAACTTTATTTTAGCATCAGAACAATTTTCATATCTTATTATTTTCAAGTCTGAAATTCTTTGCATTTTCCAGGTTGCGCAAAATCAAAATATGGAAAGTTTGATCAATTGATCGATCGCTAATATCTGCATTTTTATGGCAACTTCGAAACATTACTGGTTTTCAGGCTGAGCATAATAAAATCTGCAAATTATTTCATTCATATTTTTGATTGAACAACCAAATTCTTTCGAAAAAAGTTTACTAGTATTTAATTTCTCTTTATATTCAATTCACCCTCCCGTAAAATGGATATCAACGAGCTCACAAAGTCTTTTGAAGCTTTAAGCGCAGAGGTATCAAATATCGATATTTCAGGCAGAATCGCCACATCACCTCACTCAGACCATGTCGACATTGTCCCTTACAAATTAGTCGATGATCAACTGGCAGCTAATGGGAATGAAATTCAGGTTTATTCCGAGTTTGGATCAGAGAAGGGATGTCCTTTTGATATAATTTGTGAGGTGAGATTCAGTGTCTACAGCATTTGACCTGAAGTCATAATTAATACAACAACAATTTAATAAAACTTTTCCAACCCCAAGTTCCTCCAAGTCGTGATACGCAAGAAGTACCCGGAAGCGATTGAATTGGCCAAACAAAGTAAGTGTCCTGGTCCAGAATTCCTGGAACGATTGTACTTCAGATAATATTTGAAGTAATTTCGTCAATAATTCAAGATACAATTTAAAACACTTCTAGCTCTTTCATGATTATGAGCAAGCAATATTATGAACACTACTAAAATTCAGATAAGTGAGTGGGTGGTTAAAAGGAAAGGTTTGTAATCTGAGAATGTTACTGTCAGAAACAGTGGCACATTACATATGGCTGCTTGTTTATATCACCCACCATCACGTTTATGTGCAGGTGACTAGAAATGAAGGAGATAAGCATACATTTTTGCGTTTTTTTCCCGAAAAATAAGTGACCATATTATCTTTAATGGCACACTATTTTAGCCGCTATTAAGTTCTGCTCTGTGAGAGAAGATGTACTACTGGAGCTAAATAGAGAACTGCCACACATTTTACGTACACTTATTACATGTAGACAGTGCATGGGATCACTCCAAAAAATGAAGGTAATAAGAGAGCCATTACGAGATGAGATGAAATTTCAGTGCGTTTTACTTTCTCTTATTTTGGCGTTTGTGGCTGACTCAGAAAATGGTGGTGATGTTCGTAATTATAATTGTAATTTTAGCTAAGTAGCTTTTAGTATGAAACTGAAAGTTGAATGGGTACTTATTAGTTGATGAGGTTTTTGTTGAGGGGTCATGTATTTTTGGAATTTGTGTGAAAGATCGCATATCTGAAGTAAGCATTCCTTCATGTAATAGAGAAATGCGGATACCAGCTAGCTTGAGAATCTTGAAGAGTTATTTAGTCCAATCTCAATGTAAGACTACGAATATATGTAGATTGGTGGATTACTGCAACAAGCTAAGTTTTCTTGCGTAATCAAGCCAAGCTTAGAAGTTGAACTTTGATGCAAACATGCAAATTGTTTGGGAATTAAATTATTCAGTATTGTGATTTCAATTATGCTATAATTATTTTCAGTTTTGATCTACGAGCCGGAAAATCAAGTTGTGAGAGAGTTTCAAGAATTACTAAGTCAAGAACGTTTTCTAAAGGAGGACAAAGATTCGTCAGACTCAGAGTCAGAATCTTCATCAGACGAAAAAAGTGGTAAGCAAGCTAAGTTGTTTTTATCGATATACTAATTATGCGAATTACATTTTCATAATTTTTGCGTAAATGCCAATTTCATCAATTTGAAATTCCACTAATTTATGCCTTTTTGTTTCATACCCTTCAGAATCCTCATCATCATCTTCTTCCTCATCCTCCTCAGACGACTCCGATTCCGAAGATTCGACATACTCAACCGGAAACGAGTCACTCTCTCCAATCAGTCATCTTCAAGGCGATGGTGATGTGGAAATGTTACCAGATTTTGACATGCCTGCAAACATTGAAAAATACATCCTCGATGAGATGAACTCCGTTGGAATGAAGGCAATCAGCAAGTTTTTCAAGATTGATGAGGACGCATCCTCAAGTGAAGATGAGGACGAGAGTAGCAGCACTACCACCACAAACACTTCTCAAGGAGAAAGTTCTGAGGAAGATGAGCAAGATTATGACAGTGGGATTAGTAACGGAGGAGTTTCTCCATAATATTTTTTGAAACTTTTTAGAAAAGTTTCTTTTACGGTTGCAATTTTATGAAGCTGCAATTTTGTACCGAACCAAATATCAAAACAAAGTAAAAATATCGATTGCGAGAGTTAGATTCTGTTTATTTCAGCTCTTATTTAAGCACTGCTTAAAAGTAGAGTGGATTCCTTTTTACAAAATTACATAGATGTAAATCTCACTACAAAAAATAGTCACTGAAAATTTTGATACCTTTTAATTTTAAAAGCGAAAGTTCTGTGAAGTCTTTTCAGCCCAGGAGTACTTCTTTCGTAGAGTTTTATTCCAGATTTTATCCAGTGGGACTTTGTTTTTCTTGCTCCTAAAATTTTTGAATTAATCAAAGATTGATTTTGAGATTCATGTATTTAAATTCAAAAATATTTCACTCACCACGCCACAGTTATTCTGGGATCCAAATAATTTGCTTGAGCCGTCGCCAATGATGAATTCTCTCCCATTTTGTCGCAGCCAAAGATTATTCTCACCTGCCTTCAGACTTTCTTGGACTTTTTGTAGTTTGTGACTCTGGCCTGCGTTCTTTCTGCAGAAATACAAAACACAGTTAAAATTCGCATATATTGCACAAATTGTCTGGATACTCGAAATTATGTACAGCCTCCTTTTCAGCAACCTTTATCTTTTCCCTCTTTTTCTCCAGATTCTGCACAAGTCGAGCCTGAGTACGAATTTCGATCTTCTTGTTCACAGACTTTTGATGATTGCACAATTTTGCAACTTTCAAATTTGCTTTCTTGTAATGAAACAGCTTATCTGTGTTTGACAGCGTGGATGATTTGCTCATTTTTAGTAGTTCGGCTTGAAAACTTTGGGAAGCATTAAAGGTTCTGAAAACTTTGGCTGTGAGATTTTTGTCAATTTCCTTCAAATACTCATTAACCGTTTGAGCCTAGGAAATTAAGGAAAACGATATAAATCCAATTAACCACTCGATTTCCTATAATTTACATTCAACAAGTTGAAAATCTCGTCCTTCTTTTTCTTTGTTAGAATGTTTCTTCGAATAGCTCTATGCACTGATTCCGGAACGTGTAAAATCATTCTTAAATCGGATCGAGTCCTTCCCTTTGAAATCTAGGCAAACCCTTTTCCCCGATTTAACCGAAATATGTTCCTTCCTTAGCGTTGTACATCCCACCGTGTCTGCGGCATCACGTCCTTTTTCGTGTCCGACTCGAAGCGCAAACTGTACGAAGCAATTGCGAAAAAATTAGCAGGAATGACGAATTTTTGCATGTCACATACTCGATCAATGAAGTAAATCGCGAGTCCAAGTTGTCTGTCGGCTTCACTCCGGGATGAAATAAGTCTCTCATAATTTGATCTTATCCTTGTTATTCGATTCCCAAGATTTTGCGCTGCTTTAAACTTGGCTTCGTCCGAAGTCCGTCGAAATTTGCTCTCATTTCCAAACAGAATATATTTCCGTTCGCCCAAATTATTTGCATATCTCGCCACCCAAACTGCCGAACGATCCGTTAACTTCTCCCTCCACCTGTGACCAGGAGGTGGTGGACAGTGATTGGAACAATTGACGATAACATGTTCGGGATGGATGCGCAACTTAATTCGGCCATGTCGCGGATTTCCTGGTCGTCCAATAAATATTCCGGCCGGCTCCACGGTCCACGAGCCTAAAGCTACTTTGACACCATCAACTCTGCAGAATCCGTGTCGCTCTTTTAACTCCAGGTTACGTCGTTGTTTTTGAAGTTTCTTAGATTTGGTAACCGAAGTTTTGGCGAGTTTCAAATGAGCGACAATTCGACTAAAGTCTAACTGGTCAAAGCGTCGGATTAGCCGCTGGTGGCGTGTGGACAGGAGTGACTGCAAATCCTGACAAGATTTCAATAATATTAGCATTGCAAAAAATAATTGGCGGATGTCATACTTGGAAAAAATTGGCGTTAAAAGGTCGTTTTTTAGTGTTTGCATTTTTTGACAGAAGAAGCCCCGAATAATTGACAATGGCTTCTTCTGCAGCGTCGGAAAGGCGACGCACGGGTTCACGATTATAACGGAGTGTGATGTGAGTTGGGAGTCGTTTGTACGGGATGAATGCTGGACCATGATAAAACTAGGGAGTTCCATTGTTGCTTGTTTTTCATTGTTAGGATGCGTGTTAGTTGGGCTAGTGGGATTTTTTGTGAAGCTGTGGCGTGGTGGAAAGTTGGTTCATGAAATCTGGATGAATTTGAAAATCATGAAATTTTCAAACCATCTTGTTTATTTAGCATCAGTTACCGTAGAGTTTTAAAATGCCTTTACTGACATTACACGGTTATCATTCATTCAGGTTTGACCATCATCCACTGTCTTTTAATTCATGAACGACACTGTTTAGCCAACCCACCCAATAAATTGCCTGAAATGACACAATCTCAGCCAAATTTCAATACAATTCCTGAATGAATCCTTCACATCCTAATAAACGAGGTAGCATGCATATAATGTTGTTAACAAGCAACAAATCCGCTCAATAAAATCCCGGACAGGTGACAGGTTTCACCTTCCTCCCTTCCTTCCGCTGAGCCTACACGTTTCATTTCATTATCATTTCCATTACACCAGTTATTATCCTAGTGCCACTAAAAATCAGCACCACCCACATTACCAAGTGTCACTCTCAGCTAATAATGATGAACATAATGAAACCCTGGATTGTTTGGAATGAGCAAGATTAATGAGAATTATAAAGAATTGGGTTGCCCCAAAGTATTAAGCTAGCCTTGGTCCACTTCCTGCCTTGTTTGCACATTGCACTTTCTTTAGTGAACTAAATAAAGAAATTGATGGGTTTTATTTCCATTATGATATTATCCTGCCTGCTTCCTTCCTGATTTCCTCGATACAATACAAGAATAAAGAATGGATGGTGTGCTTCACATAAGTTAGGTGTATAATGGAAGACCTTATTTCTCAGGGTGAGAAACTCACTAATGGTTCTTTTTCTCTTGCTCTCATTAGCTACCTAGAATGAGGTAAATTTTACCTGGTAAATTTTCGTGGTGGGTCGGCGATTGAAAGAAAATTTGGGTTGAGAAAGAAACACAAAACACCGTTTTGAAAACAGGAGAGAAAGTAAAGAAAAGAAAGTATTCTTTCTTTTGGAACAAATACAGTTTTGGGATAACGAATACAAAAGTATGAGCCCCAGAGATAAGGCCTTATCTTTGTCAATCAGTTTTCTTCAGAGTTACGTAAGAAACTTTGATTTCAATGGATGAAAGAAAATTTCGGTTTTATAAAAGAAAACATAGTAGGATGATAAAACAAGACCTTTTTTGATATCAATCCCAACAAAACTTATTACAAGAGGATGAAGCAGGTAAAGTAATTTAATTATATATCACAATTGGTCTAAGTTGATGAAATGACACATCCTTAAATAGTAGGTGCCATGCTTTGTTAGTTGGTTTAGGTTTTGTCTGGGTGTGGTGTTGTATGATAACGGTACTTTAAATTGGATGGGTGTCACTACAGATAAGTGATGGGATCAAAGTGTTGGAGGGCATATTTAGATCATGAATCAAGCCAAGATTGGTTCTGCTCTGGTTTGCATGCATTTTGATTGAAGTTGAGTCTAAGCCAGTAAGGGGTTGAGTTTGCTTTTGTGTTTTATTTTGTTGTATCCAGGATTGAATCTATAAACTAGACAAAGTGAATGGGCCAATATACAATACTTGTAAAACATCAAAGCAGCCTTATTTCCTGTCCTACTGTCCTACATTCCCTAGACTCGATTGTGGGTAAGATAGGATCGAAGGACAAGGAAATGTCTACTGAAGGTTCGCTGCAGTTTCTGACACTCCATTTCTTTCTTATAAGTTTGACACTGTCATAAGCGTCCTTGTATCAACGAGACGTTTTATCCACTTTACCAAAATTGTGGACTTACTCATTCATAAAGTAGGACGGAGTTCATGGCTCAAGTAGCTCAGTCTGGAAACAAAACTTTCTCTGGAATTTGCTACATTCTTCTTTTTCCAGGCTGAGACATGCCTCCGTTAATGACACCACGAAAAGAAAGTTGGTGGACAATTTCTTCTTCCTGCTCATTACTATGTAATACCTTACTTTCTTTTATTTATGCACCATACTTAGCGCCGGATAGATATATTAGAATGTAGCTGTCTAAGGTGACGCTCTACGCATTTGTGCATGAGTTTCAACACATATACTCGTATATCCACAACGCAAGAAATATACATAAATGTAATGGCATTATTGATCAAATAAAGCAAATTCACCCAGCAAAGCGATACAACCAAATATTAGTTTGGACCAGATTGTTAGTGGTTCTCAGAGTAAAGTAGTAGTTTAACCATTTCACTCCTCGGTGCAAACAAAATACAGCAAACCAATACCATGTCGAATGTCTTGTCCAGTTGTAAGTCTATTGTGGAGTCATCGACATGGAATGGCATGCCGATTTCAAATCGCGTGGTTTGGTTGCTGTGTCAAAATCGAATGAATCGGATTATACCGTGGTGAACAGAAGTAATATCAATATCTGTAGTTGTGGTGTGGTGCAGGCACGACACCCTATTCGACATGGGGCTACGACACACTCTACTTAGACAAAGTATGAGCATATGTGAAACGCCACTAACCAACACTAGTGTAAGTAAGCTACTTGCTGGACAAACATTGTAATAAAAAAGTTACAATTTGCATTTTGTCTCTGTCTACGACCATGTCTGGTTTGGTGCGTTACAGTCGTAACAAATATTTTTGTTAGTTTCCGGAAGTTAATCAAGAGATGCCTAAACTTGGCCTGAAAATTTAGTTACACAGACCTGCTAAAAATGTTACTAAACTCATTACTAAGAAATTAAGTGACGTGCTTCAATCTGTATCACATTATCATAATGTCGAAAAAGGGTGGCGGTGGTGGAAGTGTTTCCGGACGAGGTGGTGGTACCAGCAGAACCACACCCACACCCCGAAATATTCCAGGTGGTCCTAATGGTGGTCGCTACAGCCACTTTAAAACACTGGAAACCGATGCCAAATACGGGATGCTCATGTGGCAGAGTAAACTTCAAGAAAAGCTTGTTAAAGAGGTGAGTGAAAGTAAATTTACAAAAAAATTCAGCTTGGACAATCGATTTTATTACTCAATAAATCAATATTTTTTATATCTCTTAAAATTGAGTACTCCCACAAAATTGTCTGAAGCTTGGAGAGCAATCCAATTTTAGCTGTTTCTGTAATGTGGTACATTTCTCAATTTTATGGTTTACATGCAGATTGTAGCAAAGCTACGGAATTTCTGCCATAATTGCATTTCCTCAAGAAAACAAAGCTTTCTTTATTACTCAACTAGGTTATGTTTCTTTTCTTAAATGCGTATTTTCCCTTCCAGCAAAAAGAAAAGAAACAAAAAGAGCTTTCCACTCTCCGGAGAAGATCTGATGAAGATTATGCCCAACAGGGACAATTCACAACCCGTGCTCAAACCCGGTTCGGGACCGTTCCACTTCGTGTGTCTAGTAATACCTCCAGAACAATAACCACACTTCATGCCAGAAACAATAGCAATACAGATCCAGACCCTAGTGTTTCTCATTCCAAAGTAAACTTTGAGCATGAGTCTGACAACGGGAAAGAAGTCCGGATACAAATTTCCAGAGAAGGGCCACCTGCACCGTATCAACACCGAGAAATCCGTAATAATCCTGGAACACCCACGCAAATGGCGGATTTAGACTTAAGTGAAAAGTTTGCTACGTTTGAAAATCCAAACAAATATTTGGGTGATATTGCTGGTGCTCATGATTCGGGTCGTAATGAAAACTTTAATAATTCTCATGAACGCTATCAAGTTCATGGCAGAGTCCTGGAAAATGATGGTGAACAGCAATATAATTACGATGAGGATGCAAATGCAGGTAGACTTAGTCAGGCTCAAAATTCAGCCCAGAACCAATATTCGCATGCAAGCAATAATAAACCTAACGCAATCTCGACCCCAATCCTGCCAAAAATTGGGAAACTAGCTGGAGGAATGCAAATGCCAAAACTAAATAATTCCGTTTCCCATGATGTGAGTGATTCTGCAAAAATATTCATATTCATATCTTTGCAAATTTTGTATTGACAAGAATTCCTTTTCAGAATCTCTCCAAACCCTCCCTCCTCCCCAACCATTATCACCACACCTACTCCCAATTACAGCAGGATATGCAAACCTCTCTTCCAGCCGCGGGTCG
>JAAXNX010001932.1:0-15446 GCA_036491905.1 Folsomia manolachei | reverse complement strand
ATTATTCCACCGTGACTGCAACCAGTTGACTTGCTGGCAGCCTCCTAATCTGAGACAACGCGAGTGGTCAAGTGGCCTCAGGCGCGGGAAGTTTAAAAAAAGGATCCGGCGATATTTTGAAATTTATTTGTTTTTAATCAAACTTTTAATTGGTGATCAATTATTGTTGTGCAGGCATTGTTGAGAGCTAATTGTTGGAAAAGTAGGACAACCTCGATAAGCAGGGGAGGAGAGGTAAGTTGAAATGGTAGCTTATCAGTGATAAGGTGAAAACACTGTGTTTTTTATGGGAAATTGACCGGCGCCGGTTTGGATGTTGTTTGTTATTGTTGTTATTATTGTTGGTAATTGTTTGTTATTTTTAATATTGTTTCTACTTTTTAGGAAAGGATATCAACATGAGTCTAGCTAAGGGTCGGGAACGCCGTGCTGGGGCAGGGGCACGGATGTCGAGGCTAATAAATGACGAGGAGGAAGACGAATTTTATACCACGACTTATGGAGGATTTGAGGAAACTGAAGATGATAATGAATACAAGTAAGGGCTCAGATAAGCTTAATGACTGTGATTTAAACGATAATTTACCTCTTTACAGACAAGGCCGAGAGGAGGATGATGTGGTCGACTCAGATTTCGATATTGACGAAAATGACGAGCTCATATCCGATGGAGAGTCCGCAGATAAGCCAAAACGCCCTAAACGTCTCGTTACGAGAGCCTATAAGGAGCCGAAACCCAGCAAATCATCACCTAGGAAGAAAACGGTCAAGTTTGAGAAGAGGAAACGGGATGACGACGAGTCCGATGAGGAGGAGGAGGAGGAGGAGGAACCCCAAGAGAAACGGGTTAGCTCGAGTAAATCTCCAGTAAAAAAGAGGAAGACAGTGGTGTACGATGAAGACGAGGATTCAGACGATTCCTTATTCATCCCAAAACCTTACGATCCCTCCTCCGAACCCAAGTCTGGCACGAGTAAGTCCTCGATGGGTGAGGATAAGGCAAAAAAAGACATTACAAAGAGTCCCTCTGCCTCTTATTCCCCAATCCGGAAAGCCGTGAGAAGTTCGACCACATTAAAGTCGGTTGAAACCAAGAAAAGGGTTCAGGAACGGCAGAAAATTGAGGAAAAAAGAAAAGAACAATGGAGAGAGAGACAAGTGGAGGAGGTGAAATATACGCAGGAAGAATTACTGGAGGAAGCTAAAATTACGGAAAAGATTAATTTAGAATTCTTAGGTAAGTTGATTGAATCTTTTTTTTAACAACTACAATTACCTAATTATGTTTTTGTCTTTTTTAGAAAACTTTAAACGAATGGAGCTGGAAAAGAAAAAAGCTAAACCGTTCAAAAAAGGTCCAATCGTCCCCATGATTCGTTATCATTCTTCCATGATGAAACGCTTCATACCGAAACAGGAGTCAGAATTTGAGAATAAAAATGTGGAAATGCTCGCTGATTCTAAAAAGATAAAAGACAAGGATCAAGTTTTTGAGAGAACATTTATGTCGTATAGCCACATTCCTCTGCTGAAACAAGTATTTGCTCCGTTAAAAAATGAGAGAAGGAAACAGTCCTCAAAATTGTGTACCTTGACAAAGTATGGCATATTTTATTGATAATATTTAGCAATTTGGCATAAAATTAATGATGTCTCTTTTTTCAGAATAAAAACCCCATATTTTGATCCCGTTCTAAAAACTCCCTTCTACAACGCCGACATCTTCAAAGTATTACGAGCTGCCTATAATCGAACAATTTATCATCGTGGAGATCGCCGAAATCGATTCGTCCGTCGGTATTGTGAATGGTTGGAGAGAAATCATCCCGGAATTTACAACAAGGACAGCCTAGCCACGAACAAGGCCCTCGTAGCACAGATTGAAGCTGAGGCTGCATCCCATAATGAACCCTTATCCGAAGATGACGAATCGGACGAGGACGAAGGACCCGACGAGAAAATGGAAACCGATGCATCTGTTCCTCCCACACCCACAAAGCCAGATGGAGATGGACAAGATTCCGATTCTTCTGACTCAACACCCTCCCCTCAAAAGAAGAAAGTTGTCATAAAATCCTTCCCCGGTGGTATAAAGGCAAGTACGAGAACAAACCTTAGAAAATCCGCATCCAATCAGATTGGAACTGGTCCCGATGAAAAACATCGACCCAGCGGGACGGTCACCGGAACAGGAAAAAAATCCCGTGGTCAACTTCCTGCCCGACCTATATTTAAACCACCATCCAGCCGAATTCGTCCATTACCTAACCCAATCACTCCCAAAACTGAACCAATAGCTCCTCCTCCACCTCCCAAAACCATTCTGAAACCAACCAAACCTCGCCTTATAAAATCCTTAAAAGTTAAACAAACCCCATCAACAGATAAGAAGAATATCCATCGCAGCCTCAGCTTCCATCGTAATCGCTTCATCTGCCGCTGCTGCGTCTGCTCATCAAACCTCTAATTTAGTGGCTGGATCAGGAACAAGTATTCTAAATTTTAATCAGCAACCTGCTCCCATCCGGACGTATGGTTCCAAATCTAAAATCCTTCTTGCTCCTGGTGGGGGTGAAAGCTCACTTTTACTCGGTAGCGGAGCAGACTTAGGTTTTGACTCTTCCTTCACCTTCAGCTCAGGTAGAATTACAACCCACCATCATAGCCAGTACACCGACATCCTCTTCCACCAGCGGAGGTCATAACTATTTAGCCGGCAGCGTCTCAGTTCCACCAAAACAAGTCGTGTTTACTGGGAGAAATCTAGCCAGATCCCTTATGGTTCAAACTCCTGTTACTAATAATCAATCACTACTGACTCAGAATCAGAAATCCACTCCAATTTTGATACGAAGTTTAAATCCATCCCAACTTCAACAACAATCCACCCAATCCATTAATACAACTACGGGGACGACAGTAATTCAAACATCTTCCGGAGGTAACATCACCATTCCCACGTCTGGCATGCAATTTACCGTCGGACCCTCTGCAACTGGGCAGGGTTTTGCATTGGTCAACATTCGCGGTGGTTTGCCCGCAGGGACGGTACTCAGGTCGGGAAATCTCGCCCAAAGTCTGACTGGGAGTCAAGTAGTAAGATTTCTACAACAATCTGGAATCCTGTTACAACAGCCTGCCCAAGGTCAAGGGGGTGGTGGAGGTGGAACTACAACTCTCCCACTAACTGTTCGTCTCCCTGTTTCCGCTGTCCAACAAACCGTTCAAGTGACACAAGGTCAAGGCCAAGGACAGCAGCAGTCTTCTACACCAACAATGATGACAATAACCAGTACTGGTAGTCCTTCTGCTGCAGTTTGTAGTACTGCTTCTGCAATTTATTCCGCAAACTCTACCGCAGTCCGGTTAGCAAGAGGTAGTGTCGGGGGTACGGGTGGAGTCGCACAATTTCAATTGGTTTCAAGATCACCTAATACTGGGGCAATTGTTAGCTCGGGAGGAACTGTGACTACAACTAATACACTGGCTCGGACCACTCCAATTTCTGCGGTGGGTGGGGTTGGAAATCGAGCAGTTCGTCCGGGAGGAACTCCACCCGGCACACCAACAACCGGTATTCGAACCGCGACTTTAACAGCATCTCAGCTAAGATCAGCACTAGCTGGGGGTACACATGCAGTAATTAGGACAAGTGGGGGTGGCCCGGGAAATATTGCGACGCTAAGAACTTCAACTGGACAAAACATTCCAGCCGGGGGTGTGAGAGCGATTAGTATTTCAAATGCGGGAGTAGCAAGAGCGGTCGTGGGGCAGGGAACTTCTCCAAGAACGGCGTCAGGAATGTTGAGACCTGTCACTATTGCTACTGCGGGAATGCGAGGTAAATGTGGCGAAAACTATTACAAAACTATTACAAAATTTCACATGATTTGCAAACAATTAACGAATTTTTTTCTAATTATAGCTGCTGGAATACCACTTAGCAGACCACTGAATGCCTCGGTCCGTGCAACTGTCGCCGGTGGTCCAACAAGGTGAGTTTTATTAATTCATAATAAATTAGCATTTTAGATGGCCCACCTACCGAGCCTTTCCCTTAGATAGGTTATCTATTTATCTGTCAGCATCAACGCCCTTAATTCTTGTGTAAAACCTGATCTATTTGTTTTAAAACCTCTTATTTTCTTTTCATCCAGTGTGGCAAACACAAACCATAAGTGGAGGCACGGCTGGCGGTGGTACGCGCCTTATAACCGTACCCGTTACTGGTGTCCGACCACCAACAGCCTCATCCATTGTTGCAGCCAATCCTGGTATCCGAATTGCTCGACGACCCCTTATAACACCTGGGACAACAACCACCGGCAACCCGACCGTATTTATGACAAGAACTCCACAACAAGGGATTCAAAATCCGTCACCCATCGTCTCAACAGCCAACCCAATTTCTACCGTTGTATCCCAGCCACAACAACAAATCGTAGTGACCACACTAGATTCAGGGACACAACCGAGTGCTGGGACGAATCCCAGCTCTGTAAATGAATCTCAAGAATAGTTTTAGCTTGTAAATATTTTGTTAACATAATTTAACAATGGTATGGGACAACATTTCAAAAATGTCTCTGTCCTCCTTCCCTACACTTTTTTAGTGTACTTATCACTGTGATACCGACATCCTTTACAGAATCCTGTATTTTAACCTAGACTTATCATTTTACCTTTTTTCATGCTGGTAGTACTTTTGATGTTTATAAAATCTCGTATTGATCTACTTCTATCTGACTAAGATATGACGGACTTAAAAATAAACTACGAATCTATTCCCAAGTAATAAGGAAGCCCACATATTAAGGTATGTGACCACATAAAAATCTTTCACATGTGAATATATTTCTTTCTTGGTAGTTAGTAAACGTATATTTATTTCAGCAAGGAATAAAATAATAACAAGAATATTTCACTATTTCCGACAAACCCGTCAGTTTCTTGGCGTTGGGTGACTGATGAGTCTCAAAATATGTTTTCTTTCCGTTCCATGATGAGAAAAGCAGACGCAGATCTCTCCAACTTGGAGTAAAGTTCTAAATTATATTTAACTTGGACCAAGTTGGACTTTATGCTGGATTGGACATAATTGATCAGTTAAAGCACCTTCACGTGTATCCCATTTCTTATGAAATTACAACCAGGCTACAGATAGATTCTCCAAAATTGACAGGGTTTCTTACGCCTTGGTGTAAAAATTACTAAAGAAAATAATGACGCCTTGCCTGCCTTCCTATTTTTTGCCGTGATTCATTTCATTCACAAAATTAGTAGGAGGTTGTCCATCCAATGCTCGTAAGTCATCCGATTTGGTGTTGCAAAGTACAAAGTACAAACGTTAAGCAATGCTTAATTTTGTACATATTTCCACAACTTTCCCTTTCGGCACTCATTTCTATTTCTAGTCTAGTGGAGTCCTTTCCTGGGCTCGGGTTTCAGAAACTTCATCTCATCTTGTGGGTGTGGACCTACTAAACTGATTGAAGACCTCTCAAAGAAATCCTTTTTAAGGGATTGTCTCATTTCCTCACACTTTTTTTGTGTCCTTTCGGCACTCATTTCTATTTCTAGTCTAGTGGAGTCCTTTCCTGGGCTCGGGTTTCAGAAACTTCATCTCATCTTGTGGGTGTGGACCATTCTCTTCTTTTAAAAATTTAGCCAAAGGTTTTGTTCTTAGACTGAATTTATTTTTGTCACCGAAAAGTTTCTGCAATGCATGTAATCCAATCTATTTCTTCAAAAATATCACATATATTGCAAATACTTTTAATTTAACTCAAACTATACGGAGTCCAACATTTCGAAAAAGTTCCACAAAATTACTGCCTATTCGCATGTTAGCCCTGTTGGTGCCTTTTTCTTTTATTTTTTCTCGTCGGCGACAAGCAGTCTAGCCCAACAAATTAACCTTACAAAAATCCAACCCACCCTTTGTAAGGGATCCCTGAAAAGTCTTGTCACTTGATCCAACTAAAACCCGAGTCGGGTTAAATTTGTTCATTCACAACTTTTTGTGTCCCTGCCCACTGCTGCTACCGAGTTGAGCACATTTGACTCTTAATAAGTCGGTTTGGTTTAGTTTGTTGTTTTAAGGGCTCATGTAACAAGGAAGTAGAGTAATCTTGTAACACGAACAGTCACCACCACGCAATGAGATGTGTTTCTAAACTGCAGGGTCCATGATCCAGTTTCAGAGTTCATTCAATATTTGACTTCACCTAAAAGATGCCGAAAGGACACAAAAAAAGTGTGAGGAAATGAGACAATCCCTTAAAAAGGATTTCTTTGAGAGGTCTTCAATCAGTTTAGTTGTGACTGAGGGAAGAAGTGAGACAATTTTTAAGTTTTAGTCCAATATTTCAAGAACCTTAATCCAGTAATCCAGTAAGTATCACCATGCAAGAGCCACACCCACAATTAAACCCATTTGGATATAACTCCACCTCAATCCCAAACCAAGCCCAATTTTATCCCGACATTTCTCCAAATCCTTATAATTACTATAATTCATCCACCTCCACGTCCACATCTGAATCCGACCATTCTTCACCTTGGGAAGAAAGTGGTGATCCTCATGAAAAGTATTATTATGAAGCAGAAGCCTTTGATCATAACCCATCATACTACACCCAGTCACAAAATTGTGAGTCTCAAAATTACGACAATCCGCAATACTTCCATCACAGGCCTTGGTGGAGTCAAAATCAACACTACACCTGCAACTCGGACAATAACGCCTTTTTCGACCAAGTCCCAGTTTCTAGTGCAAATGTTTGTGCCAATATTTGTGCAATTGAAAGCAGAGAGAAAGTTGATCTGGGACGAGAGTTGGAGAAGAACGGGGAATTTGAGAAAACTAAGGAAAATCCTGCTTATCCATCCACTGGAGACGAGCTTATCCAAAGAAATGCTGCCAACCTTATCAACACATCTTCTACTAACGCTGCCGAAGGTGG
The DNA here is from genome assembly GCA_036491905.1 of Folsomia manolachei. Classification (NCBI taxonomy): domain Eukaryota; kingdom Metazoa; phylum Arthropoda; class Collembola; order Entomobryomorpha; family Isotomidae; genus Folsomia; species Folsomia manolachei. The sequence continues at coordinate 8,481 of JAAXNX010001932.1, read as the reverse complement.
GATCGTGAACTTATTGGAGGTGGGCCCATCCTCTTCCAGTTATAATAGCTCGTCCGACTCCAGCTCGTTTTTTGGAAGGTTTAACGATTCCGAGGATGTCGGGGATGAGGATTCTAATTCTTCGGGTATTTTAGTCAAAATTATGATAAAAATCATGTCCTAATTTGTTAAATGTTTTCCAAACCAGAGTCAAAATGTCGCAAGGAACGAACTGCTTTTACCAAACAACAAATTCGGGATTTGGAGAAAGAATTTGGAAACTCAAACTATTTGACGAGACTTCGAAGATACGAGATTGCGGTCGCGTTGGACCTTAGTGAACGGCAGGTTGGTTAATTTACATATTTTATACAATGCTACACAAGTTTATATTACTAGGTTTTTGTATTCTAGGTGAAAGTATGGTATCAAAATCGCAGAATGAAGTGGAAACGGACTAAAAAGGACCCTTCAGGAAGTAAGGATTTCCACACAAAAGGGAAAAAGAGTCACGCAAAACTTTCTCGTAATTGAATGATTAAGAATTCACATTATCTGATTGTAAATTACAAATACTCTTGGTCGCATATATAAATATTTGATGTCATTATACTAGTTAGAAATGTGAATATATAGCATTGTTGTACTGTGAATATATAGCATTGTTGTACTGCAACATGGTCACTAATTCAAAATTCTTTGACTAATCCCCAATAACTGCCGTCATCAAAATAAAAATATTACGATTTTCTTCAATTTCCTCCAGATATCTAAGAGACGCCATTTGTCAGATAATCTTGCTACGTGACTTCATGCGTTGTTATGTTGCTTTACCATAAAATTGATCTAATTTCTAAATATATGCCGGACTGGGTAGGAATTCCATCCTGAGGGTGCTTTGTGCATCCAATAATTAGACATAACTTGACCCTGATTTCTGACCTTTCTGCCTTTGATGCACAAAACGTCTCAATACTTGACCACCTCCCAAAAAGGTCTTTGTCATGTGTGGGTGCTGTAGTTCCAAGTAAGTCCATTTATCAACCATCCCCTCGATAAGCCCTTATCCAGCCAAATCTTTCTCCTCCCAGAAAAAAGACCATGTCCACCGGAAGCCACGCCGCCGGAGGATCCAGTTCCAATCTACCCTCCGATAATCAGGTTGACCCCGATTTTGCCAGTCTTATCTCTTCACCACCACCCCACCTTCCCCACCAATCTATGACTTCTTTAGGTAGCCTTATTAGACCCCATCTAATCCGGTCCTCCTTTTCTAAAGGTTATTCCTGCCACAGTTTCCGGAAACTTTGATTGGGACGCCCTGTACGACGAGGCGCCACCCGACACCTCCGCGCCAGAGGAGCCTAAACAATCCGTGTTATCTTATCTATGGTCACAACTCCGAGTTGGGATGGATCTTACCAAGATAACCCTTCCGACCTATATCCTGTGAACGTCGCTCTTTACTGGAGATGTACGCAGACTTTTTTGCACATCCCGAAATGTTTGTCGCAATTGCAGACGCGCCCAGTGCGAGCCTTAGGTTGATTGCGGTGACGAGGTGAGTAACATTATTGTGTGACAAAATTGTCGAGAACTTGTCGCAAATCTTGCCGCAAATCTTGCACCACAACTTACGTTCCTTGCTTAGATGGTACCTCGCCGCATTTCACGCCGGGAGAAAGTCGGACGTCGCCAAAAAACCGTACAATCCCATCCTCGGCGAAGTATTTTCCTGTTGGTGGGATTCCGTCGGGATTAAAAAACCATCCCGACCCTCCTCCGCGGAAGAAGGTGGTCCTCCTCCTCCTACCCCTGACTCCACCCCCAGTTCCGGAACAATCCTCGGCGTTCCCAAGTTCAACCGGAACCTCATCACGGACGCTAATCGCCCATTTTTCTCATCCGACGGCGTATTTCTCCCCTGGATCAAAGAAGGATCGAGAAATACTCTGACATTTTTTGGAGAACAAGTCTCCCATCATCCTCCAGTCTCTGCGTTTTATGCCGAACATCCTGCCAAACGTATTTCCGTTAACGCCCACATCTGGACTAAATCAAAATTCCTCGGACTCTCCGTTGGCGTCCATAATATCGGGGAGGCTACCGTTTCCGTCATTAATGGCGTCGGTGGGAGGGAGGAGTACGTCCTAGGATTTCCTTCCGGTTATGCCAGATCCGTCCTGAGTGTCCCATGGGTCGAGTTGGGAGGTGTGGTTGGGATAAATTGTGCCCAAACTGGGTATCGGACCGAGATCGAGTTCTGTACGAAGACGATGTTGGGCCGGGATAGGAATCGGGTAAGTTGTGAAGACGTTTCTGGAGTAAAAACGTTTTAAAACTGAAATTTCTTGTACCCAGATTATCGCCAAGTTGTACAATCCTTCCGATAAGAAACCTTACATGATAATTGACGGACTTTGGAATGATGTCATGTCCCTTAAAGTACCGGAGGTTAGGGAGAAATATTTAGATACAAAGGCGTTAAGGATTTCTAAAAAGGAGACGAGACTCATCGCCGAGCAGGAGGTTTATGAGTCGAGACGTCTTTGGAAGGATGTTACTAAAGCGTTAAAGTAAGACTAATTCCGAACCGGGAGTTCCTGCAAATACCCGGGTATTTTAAGGTCCTTATTACTTCCAGATATAATGACGTCGACGGTGCAACCAAGGCCAAAGCTGCCGTAGAGGATCGCCAACGGTACGACGCCAAACAGAGAGAGGACGGCAAATCCCCGCCTTGGCGTCCTAGAATGTTTGAACAATCCGGAGAAAAATGGGTCTTCATCCAATCCCTGGATAAGCGACGAGAGTCTTGATGCACATTGTAAATTTTATGAATCTAATTTTTTGACAAGAATTAAACGACAAATAAAAGCATAGCGTCAATAAAAGAGACAAAATTCCATGTATTATAAAAAACCTTCATTTTGAAAACAGACGCCGATTTATCTGAATTCCTTAATTATTATAATTTTATGATTTTAATTAAACTACTCATTTATCATAAAAATATGTAAATATTTGATGGCATCACTATTTTATTTTTTAATACTACTTAAAAATGTGCAGAAGGTGTTAATGGGGTGTATTTAATTATGGTTCATAATTGACAAAATTGTCACTTTTAAAATTCTAATCCAACTAAAACTGACTACTTATAGAATCATTTTTTGGGTTTATTTATAATGGCATGATAAGAGCCAGGAATAATTGTAAGCATCACAAATTCTGGACAAAGTTACGAAAATGATTGTGGTGAAAGTAAGGAGAAAGTTTTATCAAGGACGAGGTTAGAGAAGGACGTTAGCTTTGAAACGACTTACTTTCTAAATTCTAATTTCGTACTGATGCCCTTCAAATTAAAAATATAGCTGTTTTCGATAATGTCCTTCTTGCAGCTTATCAGCTGAACTTTTCACAAAATTAGTTTCTAAGCATTCAAATCGAGCTCTTTAAATTGACCAATCTTTAAGGACGACGTAAAATTCAATGCCAGTCAAATTACATGTCCTCCAACTACTGCAATTTACAAAATATTTGTAAATAGAAAAAACTTTCACCTTCAAGCTCGTCAATTCTAATCCCAAACCCAATCATGGTACGATTCGACATTGTGGGGATTAATGACTGTCCATTTTTTGCGAAAGCGGTCAAATTGGCGGATGAAATTGCAGGAGCCAACACTAGAGTGGAATTCCATTTTGAAATGCTGGACAAACTCCAATTCAAGGTATGCAGCTATTTACGCCAAATAAGTACTTAATCCACTTCCAGGATAAGCGATGATTTGAAGCATAAGGCGTATAATCATATTACTGAGTGGAAATATTAGCAAGCAACATATTTGTATGCGTGTAAAATCATTTTCCCTTTCATATCGATCCAATTTGTTTCATAACTTGATCCAATTTCTCATCAAATCCTTGTAATCATGTTGATATTGGAGTAATTCACAATCTCCTGTTTTCATTTCCCGTTGCGAATTTCGCAGTGCGAAATCATATTACTTAGCAAATTGTGATCGAATACCTAACTCAGCTCAAGTATGCAAAATTAAGGCACCAAAACAGCAATTTGCCAAAAAATGACACTCGCTAAAAATTAAGATCCCATCAAATGGATGCTAACACAATTACAAAAATGCTGGAAACAAAACAATCTCATGAATTCCTAATTTCAGGACTACTGCGAAAAGATGAAACTCCTCCGCGGCTGGGAAGTAAAGAGGTCTCCAATAGTATTCGAAGTCCTTGTCGACCCCAGTGGAAAAGCAATCCTGATCGGAGACTGCAGTGACTTTTGTGACTTTGCTCTCATGTATTTCGACATTTATTACGACCCGACATCCGCCGCTATGGCGGAAATGGCGATGGAAAATCGAGAAGTAAGATGACATAAAAAATTTTGCACATTTTGGCAAATTTTGCTATATCATCTGTCCCGATTTTCTAGCGATTCGCCCAAAACGGCGGATTCTCCGGCCAAGACGGCTCTGAATCTCTCATAATCCTAAACGTCGCCATTGTAAACGCTCCCCTGCCCATGTTGGAGCTTCTCCTGACCCAACTGCTCTCCCCGATTTCCATGATTCCACCCGGTGTCGCCCTCGACATCCGGGTGTTTGATGAGTTCAGCGATCTCCGAAATTTGAACGGACTCCTGATGGAAGTCACAGATATGGTTTCTCCAAACCTGGCCAAAATCGGGTTGACCACAACCCTTGCCTCGGCCTTAAATTATGTCGACCTTCTCATTCTCGCGGAGGACACAAGTCGCGGCGGAACGGAGGAGTTGGACATGTGGATTGCCCGGGTAGAACAAAGGATTGCGGAAGTAATTGCAGTTCTAATTGATAAAGGCACGAAGATGGCAGATGCCCGGATAATTGCGGGTGGGGATGGGCCACAATGTTATATCGCCGAGGTGAGATAACTAAGACACTGGTGTCTTAAGCATGTAACATGCTTCATGTTCTTAACCCGGGTTTTCTTTAGATGATCCGGGGAGCCGTACCCCTCTCAAAATCTGGGCCTGGACGAATCATCGCATCCGGACAATACATCGCACAAAAAGCCAAGTCAGAGCTAGCCAAAATCGGCAACATCCCGGGTGGCTGTATATCCCGAATCCATGCCTGGGGATGGCCCGGAGAAACCGGGGCTTATATCGAGGTTAAGGATGCAACCCTTAAGGGAGCAGAACTCGCCGTGAGAGGTCCGGGTGTGGAAATCCCACTGGCAGAAGTTGCTACGAATTCGGACTTCATTTTTACAAAATTTTCTAAAGAGTTCCTCCGACTTCAGGTGAGTAACTCACCGGGTATCCAAAAAATATCCAACCTGGGTAGTCAACCTTTGATCTAACCTTCTCCGCCCTTAGAAAAAGTCCCTCAAACGCGCCATCGCCCTGCCTCCATCCAACATGCAAATGGCGGAAAGCATCCTTACCACAGTGCACCTCTGGCTATCCAGCGAACACCTCACCGCCACACCCCGTCGCCGCTCCTCCTCACCCGGGCAGCGTCGCCGAAACAGTAAAACCCGTCGAAGCCAAAGTTTGAGCCGACCCGGGTCTGCAACTCTCTCCGTGAAATCCGAATGTGGCGGAACCGCTCCGAATACTTGGTGTCCTACAGCGCCCTACGGTCTCGCCCCAATTTTAAATGTTGGCGTCCCACCCCTTCCAGGGTCCACATTTCCCAAGGGCACATTCATGGTGCAACCCGCCATCTGTGTGAATGGTCGTTGGTCACCAGTGGGGTTAATCAGTGACAAAACCCAAGGCGCTGTGGTGGAGGAAGTCAACCGTCTTTGGGTTGAGAGGGAGTCTTTCATCTTCCGGGATAAGGACGCGGCTCCAGACCTATGGCCGGATTGGGAGGTTATGAACCAGGCACGGGAAGGATATGTGAGGAAACCGAAGAAGGAACCTTATCAGGAGTTTGGTGGTGAGGGACGTGGGGACGAGTGGTATGGAGAAGGTTATCAAAGTGGTTATCCAGTCCAGGAGCAACCCCAAGTTTTCCAGGATTTTCAAGAACCTCTGGAAAATCCGCAAGATTATTATGAAGAAGAAGAGGATGGTCCGAATAATTCAGAATTTTTTGACGAGTAATTGGCGAAATAAATCAGATTTGCACACTAAGGAATATATACGAAGCTAGTTTAACAAGATGGGGCTGGGATTTCCGAGAAACTTTGATACTTAATAACTTTCAACTAAATTGAATTTTGTGGACAGATTCATTCCTCAAAAAAATGTAGGTTGTGACGGACAAGAAGATTTTAAGAAGGTTGCTTGCTGTGTAAGTATTGTAGTAATGGCTTGCAATAAAAATCTGGACAGTGCACTTTTTTGTTCAATTTGTTCTTGGAAGCTTGTTTTGCATCTTTAGAAGAACAAGGTTTCTACCAACTTATCCGGGTGCATAGTGCTTAAAAAACTAATTAAAAAGTGATTTATCTTCACATAATCCGAACTGTGGATCCTACAAGGTTTTAGTTAGAGAGGGTTGGGTTGAGATTGGGAAAAAACTCGTAAAAAATGGAACCCTGGAGAATACCCGTAATATGTAACGGAGAGACAAAGGGAGTTTACTCAAAACTAATAAACTTTAGAAGCTCACTATAATAATTATTATGTTTTGAGACGTACAAAAAAACGTATGTATGAAATCGCTTTAGCTGCAGTTTCCTAATTTTAATGAATATTTTCCTACGGTCTTATCACAACAATAGATACAGGCTGCATGAGCGTATTACACGATTTATTAGATTTTTATCATAAGAAACAATGACACTGCAAAATAGCTTGACTTCATTATTTTGTGGTCCAATTCTGCAAATAACCTGTGACAATTCAATTGGTCAGATACAAACATTTAGACCATTTTTAATGAATATTTTCCTACGGTCTTATCACAACAATAGATACAGGCTGCATGAGCGTATTACACGATTTATTAGATTTTTATCATAAGAAACAATGACACTGCAAAATAACTTGACTTCATTATTTTGTGGTCCAATTCTGCAAATAACCTGTGACAATTCAATTGGTAGACCATAAACAGCAACAATATTTACAGCATTTTGCATGACAAGATTAGCAAATGCATTACATTTTGAGAACACGTTGAACACATTTCAGAATCATTTTATTTGTATTTTGCCAATTTATTTGATAGATTCGCATAAACAGGATATAATGACCACTCACATTATTCCCTTCTCATTGGAAATCGCTCTCTAGCTCCACTAATTTGTTTGACATGAGCAATCAACCCCGTTAGTAGTTCAGCTACTTGAATTCACCAATCCAATCTCAGATTCAACAATGCCACCAACAATGCCAATAGTTTGCATTGACCAACAAAGCCAGTACCTGCCATTCCACTAACAATGTTGACGTTGACGTTGATGCTAAATTAGCTGCGCTAATTGTGCAAAAATATAAATAAAATGTGACACGACTCTCCTAACAGAAAGTGAATGGACACTGGTTTCCAATTAGTGGATTTCTTCCCATTTTACGTAATTAGCGGAATATAAAATAAAAAAATCCTGAAATATTTTTGAGGATGGAATTACTTACTAATTAATTTAATGATGGGTGGTCCGATTTTGGTAAATTTCTCTTTTTAACCCGAAGATAGAATTGAATGGACACTGGTTTCCAATTAGTGGATTTCTTCCCATTTTACGTAATTAGCGGAATATAAAATAAAAAATCCTGAAATATTTTTGAGGATGGAATTACTTACTAATTAATTTAATGATGGGTGGTCCGATTTTGGTAAATTTCTCTTTTTAACCCGAAGATGGAATTGATTGGACAATTAGTTATAAGACACTCTAAAGGAAATAGACTTTGCTAATCATTTTAAAGTATCAATAACCCGTAATTACTTAATGATAGAGGAATCTTCACTACTGCATTGTTTTATTGCTTTCCGAAACTGTTGAGGTACGACATGCAAATTAACATTTGCGAGATTCTTCTCGTATAATAGACAATTATTCCCAATTCCATTGTCATTATGCTAATGTGTATATTCGGCCATTCAATCATATTGTTGACTAAATAATAAAGATAATAGAAATCGATAACAAATCAGCATACCAATCATTCAAACACACATTTTTAATGACATTTCCAAAATTGTAAACTAAACTTACCAAGAATTTTATAACGAGTATTCAGAGCTTGTTGTGGTTTCATGGTAAAATTCTTTTTAATTACGAAATGTCACTTGTCCACAATTATTGGGAGCATGAAACAACACAAGATATTCCAAGAAGGAGCAGGTCAATTGTTGAATCAATTGTTGAGACGACTCCTGAACCTGTGTGGAGTGACATTGACATATTTAAGTTACCATTGTGCAGTTTTGTAGAAAGGAGCATATCAAACAGGTAAGTGACTAACTTGATAATTTACTTGATTTTACTGGGTATTTTTAATTGTTGCATGTCTAATATCAAGCCACATTGTGTGTGT
>JAAXNX010001931.1:0-15457 GCA_036491905.1 Folsomia manolachei | reverse complement strand
TAAAATATATAAAACCTGATGTTTTTTTAAGTTCGTAGAATGATTTATGACTTTGTCTCACTGCTCATATCAAATACTTTATATATCAAATTCGCAAGCAGAACCTGCTCCAGATAATCATGATGAAAAAGTCTAGACACATTACAATTTACGTTTATATTCAAAGTCAAAAATTATATTCCTTAATGCTACTTGCTATTTATAAATATCGCCATATTACAATTGACTATAAAATAGTTTTTTTGTTCTGCTTCTGATCTTATCTTTACTTGCAACTAATTGTAGCCTACTAGAGTAGAAAATGATTATTGTCAATGTTTGTGTCAAATTAAAGGTATATCAATTTAACCATTGTTTTATGTTTCATGCACTTTTTAATATCAAACAATGAGATTTTATTGCACCAAACTACATTCATATGATACTAGCCGAAAAAGTAACCACACAACTAGTAGGATAAAAAGAATGATGTCGGCATCGTAGATGATACAATAAACTGAAAACGTTTCCTGCCATATTTTGCATGCATTGCAGAGATTTGTATGATAAAAACTACCCGGAAGGTTATCTAGGATGCATCCTTCCATTAAAAGCAGTGCATCCACAAAAACTAAAAATTCATATGAAATTGAACCCGAACTGAATATGTTGCAAATTACAATTATTTTGCAATTTGATGCTACTGCTACAAGAAGCTGAGCAAGTTTCGTGGATTCAACAAATAACTATGAAACTGCAAAACGGCTAAAACTAATTATTATCAAGATATTAATCGACTGGAGTGGAAAAACTTACCGTATTTACGAACTACTCAATTGGAGGATGATGGTGATGTTGACACAATTAATTAATTCAACTTGCAACTTGTGGAGTTATTTTTACTCTGAAATTATGGAGGACAAGTAGAAAACTCTTCCTGAGCCGGTGATCAGATGTATTTCAAGTGGAGAAAGTTTTGTAGGCGCCTCAACTGCACCATTCTAACCAAGATATTATGTTGCTCCATATTGGAGAGCTCCATGAAATAAAATGTAAAACTCTTGGTCTAGCTCTTTTATTCTGGTCGCTTACTTGTGGACTACAACTTGTGGTTTAACGACTCGTATGCAAATTTTGTTTAGCCAAAGTTGACAAACATGCTTCTTATGGACACATATCGGAATGAATTTGGACTAGTTCAAGTTCAAATGCTAAATCTTGTAATGCTCTGGAATATTCGAGTGCCACTAGTTCGTTTCGTTTTGCACTTTCTGAAATAAATTGGCATTTTTTCGGCCTTGGGTGTATTTCAAACATAAACTAAATTTTAAATTAAATGCATTTTAATTTAAAATTCTGGAAGTGCTATAGTTTGAAAAAAATGAGGCATATTTGTCAATAGTTTCAAACGTCAATTTCTGTATCTCATCTCAAAGTATTTATACAAGCATCAGTCTTTTCTGCTGAATTAAAGATAGTATTTTTTCCTACATGCGTGATTTGCACTGGTTTACATACATGGAGAATGATTACTTTATAATTATAACCGTCGATGAATAAATGTGTTGTTAAACAAACGCTTTTTTCATAAATGTTGCAATGTGACATTGAAACCGAGCTTTTGGAGAAAAACAGCTAAAAACAGGTTTGGATAATTTGAGCAGTCAAGCCATGTATACAATTGAATTGGTTGGTATTAATTTGTGAGAGATCGGTCGCGAAAATGTTGTTATTATTTTAAGCTTATCATCGGAAGGGGTTAAAGTTGATTTTTGTACACTAATTCAAAAGTCACTATTGGTTGACCTCATTTTCCTAATTTGAAGGTTAAAGTACGCTGATAACTTTAGGTGTTGCAGAATAGTCTATAAATTTTATTTACCCACATTTTATACATTTTACTTCATTACAGATGAGACTAATAGATATAGGTCTAACGGGGAATGGAGTCTGGAAGGCCCATGATTTTTTTAAATGCAATTTTCACACCTGTACGGTGCACCTCCAATTAAACACTGAAGCGGATTTACGCCCAAATCAATTAAAAAACTGAAAGCTATGAAATTGTGCCGGTCAAAAATGATCAACGCCACATCCAGGATAGACACTCATAATTTATATTCTATAGGCGATGTATGCAAAACGGTCTGTTTGTTTACTTTACATGTTATTTGACATTCTATTATGGAGCATTATGATAATTCATGTTTCGATTCAAATAGCAATCCTGGAAATGTCCTTGCCACCAACTATTTTACTCATACCATCCAGTTGAGCACTACCGGCTTAACCTCTCAACCCAAAAGTACTAATCTGGACGGTAACACTGTTTTTACCACTTTAGTTTAAACAACTTTTTTAGCCAGTTGCATCATTCATATTGTCTCAACTCATGGAAGACTTTACAAACTCGCTGCTAAACGATGTACTTACTTAACTTCCATCATGACCCGTTTATAGTTTATGCATGCATTATGCCTGTAGCGTTGGTTGCTGCATTTTGGCCGTGAACGAAGGGAGTCCATCCAGTAAAGCAACGTAAAAATTGGAACACCAACCAGATTTACAGCAACTATGTCTGTTCCCTTGTAGAACTTCTGTAATTTTCCTCTTTAAAAAAGTTGGGTCAGGGGTCATGCCAGTAGCCAACAAATTTATTTACTCGAAAAAGTCCAAATAAGCTGGGCCCAACGAGCCGGCATTGTAACCCATTCTTCATAATTTTTTTACTTGTCCAGCATCTTTGGACGCACCGAAAAGGATTAGAACGCAAGAAATGAAATAAGGTTACTCTCACAGTGTTAACCCTGAGACTTTGCGATGCGACGATAGAACAGCATCGCTCCGATGGATGATATGAACAAAACAAGTGTTACACAAAAACCAGTATGAAATTCATCTCACGATACGAAACGATACATGAATTGACTGATTCCTCCATCCTCCATGCATTTCCATTCCTTCCATTAAATTGGTTTTAAGTTTGCTAGCAGCCAGTTAAAAAACAGTTCCACCGTTGGTTGTGGTTATAAGTTATGAACTAACTGAGCCAGTGGTTGGGCGTTCTTGGTTGAGAAGAGGTTACGTAGCGTCGACCGTTCTCTCTCCAAATATCCTTGTACTAGATGATAAAATATATGTTGTGGCCTTTGGCTTTGTCTGATACGATGGATGACTATATAGCCAAACAACCAAGCGTTGTCTGCCTTATTAGCGTTGGCTGGGTTTGCGTGTGGGACTCAACATATATATCCTAAAAACGGCTTCTTTTTGCCCTACCGTGCCTGGTGGACATGAGCTTTTCCTCCCTAGCGTTTCATTGCTCAAATCTTGCTTCACATCCTCCAGTCCAGCTCCCTTCATTTCGGGTGGATTATTCCAGTAATCATCATTTTTTTACGTTTTTACATTAGTATTGGCCATTGCGATTGACGACGACGACGGATATAGTGCCGATAGGGGAACGAGAAATTTTTAAGTGGAAGCAGAAATTGGGATAGAGTTCTGAGGTAATTTGGCACTTTTGTATTTTTGGTAAAGTATTTGCTGAACTTTAGACCGTTCGGCAAGTGTCAGTTTTTGAGTCAAGGTCACTAATTTGATCCGTAATTCATCTAGCTTTGGGGCAATGCTATCGTTTATGAGTAGATTGAGAATGTCGTGTTTTACGTTACGTTTTTGAGAATGGCAGTAAAGATTACTGCTCTATACTACTAGATTTATTGCAATTACTGGGAATAAGTAAAAACTTGTTAAACATTTTAGGAACATAACGCAATACCATGGAGTACCAATGGGGATCCGTTCCTGGAGGAAATAGGAAAGAAAGACGCGGAAAGAGGGCTGAATTACCGGAAGAAGTGGCAAAGGTAAAGACAAACCATCTCATAAAAATAGATTAAGAGTGAATGCGTAATAAAATGCTGTTCTTTTGCTTCAAGAAATTGAAATCCTGCAGCGTCTTGAATTGTGAAGAATGGCGAGATTTAAATGACACGTCAACTACATATCATTGGTAAGCATTCAGTATTCATGAATTGGACATTATTACACAAACCCATCCAAAATCTCAACTTTACAATTTGTCAATCCAGCTTTCCCACGGGTGACAAGAACCAACAGAGATGGGAGCTTTGGACAGGTTTGCTTCAACAATGTCGGGATGATAAGTCCTGGATTCCTTTCCGTGGATCATTGGTGTGTTTTTTGACTAATTATTCGACAACCGAGCTTTTTTTTTAGGTTTGAGCTAATGTGTTATCTCATTGCTTGGTAGGTGTGTTCGCATCATTTTCAACCCACAGATTTTGTTCAGGATCCCAATCATAAAGCGGAGAAAGCTGGTGAAAAATGCAATTCCGTCCATATTTCCGACGTTTACGGCAAATTTGAACGACCCAAGTTTTGCGATAGACGGTGTGTGACACATTCGCATTAGTACAAAGCTACAAAATACACACGTTATGCAACTTTAATGTTTTTGGCTTGAATTTTTAGACAGCAACGATGCACCTGGAGAAATGGACAACGGAGAGAATGAGAATGACCAGAATGATGGTTACTACTACAATGAGGAAGAAGATAATGAATATGGATATGAGCAAGATCCAACCATTCCAGACGTGAATATTGATGAGTATCCGGATGAGGAAGACATGGAAGAGGAGGAATTGACGTTTGCAGCATTTTCTCAACCTCAACCTCAACGGCGAATTACGCAACAACAGCAACCAACGATCCCCAGTNGACGTGAATATTGATGAGTATCCGGATGAGGAAGACATGGAAGAGGAGGAATTGACGTTTGCAGCATTTTCTCAACCTCAACCTCAACGGCGAATTACGCAACAACAGCAACCAACGATCCCCAGTAAACCAGCTCTTCCTAAATTGACCCCTGTCAATTCCTTTGTCAGAAGGTCCAATGATTACGAGTCTGCGATGGAGCCTCCCAAAAAGAAAATGGTCAGCAATGGCAATGCCATTGCGGCGCAACAGTCGAGTTCGAAGAGTTATTCCGTGAATGGAGGCGTATCCAAACCCCCACTGACATTTAAAGGAAATTCATTCAACAATAGAGTAGAACTTCGACTGGGGAGTAATAGTACAACTAGTAATGGACGACCTCATGTCTCTAACAATTCCAGAACGACATTCCAAAACTCTAATCATAGTAACTCACCGTCTTCAACAAGTAAATTGTATCAGCAACTTTGCAAGACGGTGCCAAACACAAAATTCCCAATGTCTTGGAACTCTGATTTGGAAATAGAACTGGTTAATTCGCAGTCGGGAAACTCGTCAACTATTTCCATGCTCAGTCAACGAGTTGATGAATTGGGTAAGGTACAAATTTGTAGAAAACTAAAAGACTTGCAAATGCACTATCCAATTATACTTAAATACGTTTAAATATTTAGAAACTGAAAACGAAGACCTCAAACAGAAATATAGTTCCCAAATACGAGCTTTACAACGGAGAATCAAGGAACAAGACAAAATAATTAACGAGTACGTTGCTCATTTTAACTCGATCGGCGATGAAGAAGACGATGCTTATTAGAAGATATTTATTATTTGCATGCAATATTATTATTATTTCTCTTGAATCTACTGTCTTTCGTTTTACAATAATATATAATGATTATTCAGTTGGTTTAATTATATGAGATAAAGGCTCATCAAATTAGTGTTTTACAGACGCAAACCAAACAATAAATGTCATGTTGACAATACAGATACACGAAATAGTTTTACTAATTTTATTGAACAACTGCATGTAACCCGACAAATTTTGATCGTTGTGGTTCATTACTTACATTTAGCTCAAAGCTACAAGTATTTCTCTCATGCCGGATAATCAAATGTCTTCTTTGAGTTTTTAAAAGTTTTGATAAGTATTTCTGATAAAACAGCGTGTGTTACATGTTTGGAGAATGTGTAAAGACTTGGTTTAATGAAAAACTGGTGTTTACGATGAGCCGGCTAGTGGAAGCGTTTCTTTTAAGAAAGCTTTGACATCCTCAAGTTCAACTTCTGACGAGGAGTGTCCCAAATTTGGATATGACTTGAAGGTGTATCTGTAATTATAGATATTATTTAAGGTTAGCGTTAGGTTTCCAAAACTGACTCGACCCCTCAGTTAATTCCTTACTGAAATAGATGGAAATCTAGTACTCTATGAACAATACCTTGGTAGTTGTGACTTCAAAAGAGTGGAGGTCAAGAGCCCAAATGGATAATTAACCAATGGATCTGCTTCACCTGTGATTTTAAATAAGTTTAGTGTTTATAATACGTTATAGTGTTTATATGTTTATACCATGACACTGAAGGACTGGTGGTCGTTGAATAGCGCCACCGTATGGAAAACTCTTATGTAAAGGAATCCAACAGGAAAGACCAATAATGCCACCCAGAGTTGGAGGAGCACTTAATCCAGTGTAAAGGGCCAAAGCTCCACCCATTGAAAATCCACCCAAAACGATTCTCTCTGGGGAAATGCCAGCTTTGATCTATAAAATAGTTCATATATCAAATAATCTGCAAACGTGTAGTTGAGAATTTGTATTCACCTCATCCTGAATAAGTTTCCGAATAACATCCGCCGCTTTTTTAATTCCATCCTCATCTTCTTCACCACTAGGGTCCAATGACTTCAAATCAAACCTGAAGTAATTGGGATTAAGTCAATTCAGCAAATCAAATATTAATTTGATTTGCTATAATATTAATATGACAAATATGATAAATATTTTACCAAGATGGCATCCGCATACCACCATTCAACGAAACTGGAATTGTTGGGCTATTTATCAAGTCGTACAACGTGTTAGTTACAAATCAAATACAGAACACTTTGTATTTTCAACAAACTAAAAACTTACGCTGTTGGACAAATAAGCTTCACATAAGGAGGCTTAATTTGTGCTAAAGTTTGCGCCTGAAACGGAGGATTATAATAATTTGATGTAATTTTCAAACACTTCAAATTGGTAAGCCATTAAATATCCATTTGTTAACTTACCCATCCGTGCCTAGAGAGTAGAGTAATGTCATACAATTTTAACAATTAGTCTGTTTTTAAATATTTACAAATTATGTATATTATGTCGTTAGTAATCTTACCCTGTGTCGCCGAGTCCATGAAGAAAAATAATCTGTAATTGATTCGAATAATAATTTAGCCCAAAGTTTGTCATTTCTTAAACGACAATAAATTTAGATTACTAACCGTTCCCGTCTGAGCCGCTGAAGCAGCGATTACAACTGGGTTGGACATCCTGAATTTTATAAACTGCACAAATTGCATACAAAAAGTTTTATAATTTCCTGAGACCCAAATAAAAATCATTTCATTAATAATAAATTACCCGATGCAGATAAGCAAAGACGACCAAGAGTACAAGTCCGGCCCCCAACCAAACTGCAAGCTGTCCCACTCTGGAGGATACAATTCCTGGAATTTTGATGTTCCCTCAATTTGCTAAGTCTTCCTGAAATTAAGGTTTCCAAAATCTACCAAGAATTCGGAATTTGTAGTGTCATGTGGAAAATCAGGCTTGTCAAAATGATGTTAAAATTGTACTGCACATGCTCACAAGCAGCTCTTGAGCTGTCTCAATTTTTAGTCCAGACGAGTCTCAATTTTCTCAATTCCGAATTATTCAGGTTTCTGACGAATTTTTTGGTAGACTAATTTGAAGTAATAATGCCCAATATTTATGAAATTTGTGGCTTTCCCATTGGCCCAATGATTCAAATGCAACGATAATCAACTCTGTAAATCTGCAGCGTCAATGAAATTTTCGGATTGGCAGTCTTCAACTTTTTCAAATTTTTGTAATTGAAAATGATTTTGAACTAAAATTACGATACGTGACGAATGCACATAATAAAGCTTTCCAAAAAAAGAAAGTTGTTTGGATTAGAATAGGTTGAGGAAGTATTTTCACCCCATATGCAGACACTAGGGAAAGATCTCAATCAAGTTTACCCCATTGTAAAGCAATTTAATCACATGTCAATAAATACGTCAAACAATGTTCACTTAATTAGCATTTATATACTTGCTGCACACTCGGCCAATAAGTACTTTGTATTTCAATCACAACAATCTGGACAAAAATATAACTCAAAAATATAATAAACAAAACAATTTGACTGTTTTAACTCTAGTACATACAGGGTCAATTTACAAGGATACTCGTACGTCGTACAGTTTGATGGTATTCCACACATATTTTCAAAACGTATCAATAGAATAATCAAAACTAAAAAAGAACATTATGTCAAACACTCGTCACACCTACGATAGACAAATAGATAACAGTTTAATTGTAGTTTGTACTGGTAGTTTTTAACTGAATACTCAACTCGTTTAATCATCAACAAAATCGCAAAACCAATAAAAGTTGTGACGGAGGGCGAGGTTTAATTACACTCGTCAATTCACCGGAGTCATTGAACTAGAAGCCATTGCAGCCGCCACGGCCTTGTCGGCAGGTTGAGGGTTTTTACGTTCAGGCGCTAATAAATCTTGGCGATCCCGTTCTCTTTCACGACCCGGTCGAAAACAATCTGTAAGAGAATCCACTTTCTGGTCGGTTGGCTGCCACTCTTCAAATCCTGCATCATTTTGCAACCAGAAAACAACAGTTGTGTGTGGAGATCTGATTGACACGTCGCTTCTGTAAAAATAAAATGCCATTTGATTTTTTGAAAAGGAAGTAAAGCCCAATGGCTTATATCTATAATAATTTTTCCAGTTTGCATACTTTGCTACTAAATGCTGACCACCATGCCGGAATTCATGTTCAAATGCAGAGATTGTAATTTTCTTTCGCTTCCATCTTGAATTTTCCAATCGTTTCAACCAGTTACACTCGTTTTCTGTTTCCTCACCTTCTTTTTCATCCGAAAAATCAGGAACAAATATTACAAAGGACATGGCTTCTTTGCTTCCACCTTTTGAAACACAAAAATATCGGCGTTAATTAACTAATAATTCACTACTATACCAAAGCTCAATGTATTCAAAGAACTGTAAAATATCAGACAAATGCCTCGGTAAAATCTTGCGTCCACCATTTCTCACATTCGTACAACACATAAAGAAAACCTTTAGAGAGTACTCATTTGCAGAAAAATGTTTTAATGTGGTCATACTCGTCATCTTTCTCATCATATGTACTTCAGTTACAGCAGCGTACCTCTTACATAATTTTTAAATGAATGAATAAAACACTCACTTAAGAGATCATCCACATGAGTAATAGCAGAATCAATTAGATCTTCCGAGATCGGTGGGTTTAGTTGAAAAGAGCCACCAACGGGTTTGAAATCCAAAAATGTTCCACGAGATCCAAAATAATTTTCTAAAAATTGTGAAGTAACTAGGTCAAATAAAATCTGCAGTGATGCTTTGGGGGAAGGCCGGGAAGCCCCTCGTTAAAGGGTGTAGACCCCAGACCTTTATAAACCCCGGCCCGTTTGCACCCCAAAGCGGAGTAGAAAGGTCTGAGGGGGGTGTGTGTAGAAAGTGACAGAAAACATTTTCAAACACTTTTGACACACATTGCTCTGGAGGGAGTCTAGCAGACGGACTCAACAAATCAATCGTCTGTGGCCAGCCTCACTATTTGTGGGGTCAGGGGGCGTGCTTATACCCTAGTCGAGATGGATAAGAAAGTAATGGGGAAAGGAGGAGGAAAAAGAAAGCGAGAAGACGAGGAAAAAGTTGAGCCCAGACGATCCTCGAGAATCGTCCAAACCACTAGTGGGCCAGTAATGCGTCCTCCAATCAATTCTAGTGATGATGATCAGGATAGCCCACAAGTTAGAATTTCTGGAAATTCGCAAACAATGCAAACTTTGCAAATAGACGACAGTGATGCGTCTTTGAGCTTCATTTGTTTTAATGCTGATGGTTTGACCCCTACAAAAATTAGCAACCTTATCACTCATTGGGAAGGATGTGATTTGCTGTTTTTCCAGGAAACAAATTTAGGTAAAAATACAGGGGATGAAATTTCAGTAACACAGGCTTTCCTAAGTTTTAAATATGAGACCAAATACAATCCTTCAAAAGAATGCGACACTGATTTTGGCAATGGGTACAAATACGGATTAGCTTGTGCGTACGAAGCACATATTTTATGTGAAAAGGTTGATCTGCCCAAATGTTACCCGAATGCAAAATTTCCCTTAAATCATGAAAGAATTATGATGACCAAAGTTCTGACTGAAATATCCAAAGAACCAATCACAGTCCTAAACTTATATTTCCCTTCAAACAACCCTTCAGATGCAATTAGAGTGAAAGAACGAGAGAGGTGGGCGGACACTATTGACTTTCTCTGCAATGAAATGAAAAACGACAATGTAATCTTGCTTGGAGATTTTAATATGCAGAGACCCGATTTATGTAAAAGAAAATCTGATGGAAGGGCAGCAATTTTTACAAAACTGGATGAAATGTTCAAAAAATATGAATACACAAATGTAGGTGAAAGTCTCTGGGACGACACTGTGTGGACTAGGTGGGGTAAACATAATAAGAAAGTCATTACATCAAGGCTGGATTATGTCATTGTGTCAAAAAAAATGTCCACTTTTCACTACGACATTCGTCCCATTCGTCCCAATACAAGTGATCATGTATCACTACAATGTTGCATTTCATTGTCATCGCCAACCAAACCACCACTTGCCAACCAAACTACTAAACTCCTTATCACAACACCTCAAAATTTGGACGGTGCAAAAAAAGTCCACAAATGCATGTTCATAATTGTCAATGAGGTAGGGGAAACGAGCGTGTGTGGTGTAATTGTACAAAGTGAAGGCGCACTTGAATACCATATTCGCACTCACACAAAAGAAAAACCTTTCATTTGCGAGTGTGGTCGAGGTTTTGCACAGAAAGGCAATTTAGACCAACACAAGAATATAT
This sequence comes from Folsomia manolachei, assembly GCA_036491905.1. Taxonomy (NCBI): domain Eukaryota; kingdom Metazoa; phylum Arthropoda; class Collembola; order Entomobryomorpha; family Isotomidae; genus Folsomia; species Folsomia manolachei. Next base: position 4,524 of record JAAXNX010001931.1, on the reverse strand, counting down.
GTAAACCAAAAACGCGCATTCTGTTTGAATGTCACAATTTAGGTTGTAATTATCAAACTGATACGCTAAAAAGTATTCAGGAGCATGAAACAAGTTGTACCACATTGGCAAATAAAGTTGCTTGTCCTACATGTCATATGATGATTAATCATCACGGTTAGGAATGCACGTCAAAACTTGTGGCGAGGAAAAAAAAAAGTACAAGTGCGAGCCATGCAATTTCACCTCGAGTTTACCGTCTGATCTGTTAAATCACTGCAAAACCTTAAAACATAAAAAGAACATGGCTGCACTTGATAATGCAGCACAGCAAATGTTATGTCATAAATGTAACATAATGCTGCATTATTTAGATTTTGTGTTGCATGTACAGACCTGCATCCCTCAGAAGAAAATTTACAACTGTGAACCTTGCACCTTTTCCACTACATATGAGGTATTTTTAAAAACTCATTTTGCAACACAAAAACATAAAACTACAATGGCGAAGTGTCTGGGAATGAGTGGTATACTAGATGCGACCAGAGAAAGTTGAGGAGAAAGTTGCCGAAAAAGGCCGACTATTCTACCCAGGAATAGTTTCAAAGACAATGGGTTGAATGAGGAGAAAGCCGGAGAAAGTCGCAGGACAGTGGATTGAGGCCAACCACTATAAAAACCTAGATTGGGGGTGGACAGGAAGTTTACAGAAGATTTTTTTAATTTTAAGTTTAATGCCAAAGAACCGATACCAAAGAAGGTGGATTTAAACGCTGTGATAGCCTAATCCTGCGCGGGATTAGGCAGACCTCGTGTGTGAGAGGTAGGGAGCCGGTGCCACCCCGGTGTAGGTCCACCCCCGCAGCCTAGGGCTCCCTTGTAGGCTGAGTTTGACCCAACTACGTCAAAATGGGTTCAGTTTAACCCAACTGTAAAATGGGTTTAATTGGTCCACGCGTTAAATTACAAAAATTCTCTTCATCAAAAGTTTGACCCAACTACTAAAAACTGGGTCAAAACCACCAACGGCCGGTGTAGGCGGAGGAGGCAACGGGTAATTGCCTTGCCCAACGGCTACACCGGGCGGATGAGTGGATTATGAGGGACTAACTCCTAGCCTCGACTTACGGGTCAAACATTGGGCACCGCAGGGCCTAGGGGGAAGTTCCCTAGTGCGCTCAAGGTGAAACTGACCAACCCACTGGAAGAACCAGTGATTAAACCAATTTCTGCCCATATACTTACCAGTATCCGGAAATGCTGAACAAAACTGCCTAAAGTAACAGTTCAATGGCGACGCAAAACATTCAAAAGAAACACCAAAGTTCCTTTGGATTGATTCAAATACTGTGATTGGTAGAGACCCTACATTGAAAAAGGTTTAAATTAGTACAATTTTAAAATAAAATATAAAGTATGCACAGAATTGCGAAATTGTAGGTTCAGTTATATTAAAGTCGTCAGTAACCGATTAGTTATCTAGCATTTCGTTCACTTTTGTCTCAGAAAACCTTTGACAATGAACACATTTCTTTTGACAACTATTTATACACCGGTCGGACTCGTCATCGGTTTAATCATTACAAAACAATTAATGATAAATTCAAAGCGAAATCCGCAGATGAAAAAAACTTCTAACCTTGGCTGGAATGGGGAGAAATGTAATCTTCACAGAATGCATTATAGCGCTTCATTAAGCAGTAGCACCGAGCCAAGAAAAATTCAAACTTCCGATCGTCCACACAATTATACCTAAATACATCAATTTTAATTTTATTATCACAATATTTTTGATATCACAACATATTATATCTTGTTCTTACCGGTACAATTGCTCCTACAAATTCAAAACGAAGGATTAAAGTTGCAAATATAGCTGTTTTGAACGATTAAGATAAGATTTTATTGAACTGCCTTACCAATTTTTGAAGGTACTGTGTTGTGAGTCTAACAACATCATTTTTGAATTTAAGAAGCACATGGTCCCGATCTTGCTGCATGAACTCAATTGTTGGAAGTTTTCCTGCGTCTGTAAATGAGTATGCTCCACAAACGGCAGGATAACAACGAAATCTTCCAATTTCCTAATGCAAATAAACGGTAATTAAGAAGATTTTTAATGTATTCGATGGAATATACAAATGCAACACAAGTCATTACTGTACCGGCTTAGTGTCTTGTTTTACACTATCAGGATCAACAAAGAGTTTAAGGTGAGCTTCCCGAACCGTGTTGGCGTTGGTACTGATAAAATAACAAATCACACATAGTTTAGAATGATTAAATCGACTAAATACCTTCTTGATTTCTATTTAAAGCATTCACAAATGTGAAGGCCTATCTACATCGGTTGCTTGAGCAAGTGCTAATTTTAAGCAAGCGATTGCTTAAGTGCTTACTCGACAGTTCTTACTCGACAATTAAGGAAAAGTTATTAGAAATCAAAGTCAACAAAGTACATGAAATATGAACCATAATGAATACTTCACACCTCGAAACCAATTATGAATAAAATAATTTCACAAATGCACTAGTGACAATAATTGGTGCGGCATTATATTTATTACGGGACATTTGGAAATCTGATGATAAATGTTGAAAATTCCATAATATTTTAAATAGATTTATATGAAATTATAAATTATTCCTCTTTTTCTTTATAAAAACGTGACTTGATTGATAAAAAGCACAGAAACACAAACACTTGTCCTTACTAGGACGATTTCTGAAAAATTAGTTTCACGAAACTGATCGGGAATTGACATTTTTAATAAAAATTTTAAATATTTATAGTGCACTTTATGCAGAGGAGTTCTTTCAAGCATTTAGTCGCAGTTCGTTCACTGGCTTTGATTGGTCATCGTCAATTAACTTCCAAAACATGCACTATTAAACGTTCCAAGTTCATCACATGAACTAGAAACATATATATCGTATCATTTTGAAACGCCGCGTTTCATAACATTTCTGACCGATCGGGATAGCGTAATATATAAAACACGGAAGTTTTTTGTAAACGATGCCCTGCCTGGTAATCGGACAGCTCATCAGCCAGTGGATTTAGCCTTTTTTTAAGTGAAATATTGTAAATATACATTAGATGAAGATTAGATGAATCTCTGAACAAAATCGACCTACAATTCAACCTGTTCCGAATTCTGGAGACTAGCAGCAATATTCAGATGAAGACTTAATGCAGGGTTATTTAGCTCGCCGTCATGAATGCGTCCCTTTCAATGTGGCAGTGTTGCGAATCCCTGAACAAAATTGACCTACAATTCAACTTGTTCTCATGGGTTTTTTCAACACAGGTTGCGAACACATTACAAGGGAGATTCTCTCAAGCATTTAGTCGCAGTTCGTCTACTGGCTTTGATTGGTCATCGTCAATTAACTTCCAAAAAACATACACTATTAAACGTTCCAAGTTCATCACCACACATGCTGGATACATGTTAACCATCCAACAAGTAATAAGAACATGTGGATCGTATCATTTTGAAACACCGCGTTTCATAACATTTCTAACCGATCGGGACGGCGTAATATATAAAACAGGGAAGTTTTTTGCAAACGATAACTGGTAATCGGTGATTAGATATTAAAATTTAATGCCGGGTTATTTAGATTCTTAGTACTACTTGGTTTTATACCATTTGCTCCAAGGTACTTATTTGAAGAATAAGATCTAGTTGTATCGAATATAACAATTGCCATTTACACACATGTATTTGACATCGGACTAATGTGTGTTTTGTTTTTTCGAAGTTCAAAAAAAGTTAGAGAAAAAAAAGCCAACCAAAACTCTATACTATTTCAATACCAATGCATTCGTTGGTGGTGAGTATTTCACCTGATGAGATATCTAGCTTTAAATTGTGATATAATTTATGAAATACACCCACACCCTTTTTGAAACTACAAAACTACAATTAACCTTGAAACGCGACTGATTTTCTTGCAAATTCCTTCCACGGATGATTTTGCAGCGATGTGAACGTGAGGCTGGCAAGTCACTTTTAGATGTAATAATCTTTCTTGAAAAGCTTCAAAAGGTGCTCCAGATGTACAGCTTCTTAACCACGAAAATGTTTCCTCAACTTTCCACTTCACAAGTTTTCGAGCTTCCGCAGTTGCATTTCTGTAAAATATTGGAAAAATTCAAAAAATTTAGTAAGTTTTACAAGGTATTTGCATAAAATAGACGCCAAACTATTTCAAAGTTTGATCAGACAAATGCCTCAGCAAAATCAAAAGTTCCACAGCTTCTCACGGAAAGTGCACACTTAAAGAAAACCTTTAAGGCACACGCATTTATAGAAAAACTTGATTGTGGTCATACTCGTCATCGTTCTCATCATATCAAATGCACAACTAACTAAACAAAATTAAGGCGAAGACAGCAATTGAACTCACATGCATCGTATCACTTGCGACTTACCTAGTTTCAATAATTTTTTTGCAGGCATCAGCAAACTTTGAGAGTTGTTTCCGAGCGTCACCAGTAAATCTTGGTTTTAATATTTTAATGGGAATGTCGTTCAT
>JAAXNX010001930.1:0-15458 GCA_036491905.1 Folsomia manolachei | reverse complement strand
CAAAAAAATCCGTGTGCAGCGTAGTTCCCGTCCTGGACGCCTAGTTGTCATTAAGAACAACGATCCTCTCATTCCTTTTGACAACATCTACGGACAAGTGGCATTAAGATCTACAATAGGTAGAAGAATCAGACCCAACCACGGTAAACTAATCTAAAAATGCAATAATTATCATAATAAAATAGATGCCTCTCATTTATATTATGCATGTTTTGGGTTTTAGAGCTTATGAATGAAATCAATTTGAATGCCAGACGAGGATTTCATGGACCAGGCAGTTTCCGTTGTCGGGATCCAGCCTGTACCGTCACAGGCCCTTGTCTGACTCAGAGTCGCGTGGTTCATTGGGGCCCACTTCCCCATCAAATCCTTAATCTCTACAAAAGATTTACATGTAAGGCGGACGACGTCTTATATTTACAACACTGCGCAGCCTGCTTTGCACAAGGGAACTGGACTACCTACATCGGGGAATCGGAACAGGAAGTGAGTTGAGATTGAAGCTTTTGCATGCATATTATACAGAATGACAAATGACAGCATTTTCATTTGCTTGATAGGCACGTAATATCCATCAGCGTTGGGGAAGTCATTTGACAAGTATTGTAAAGGAGGAAAATCGTGAGCGGTACCCCATGGATGCAAATTTATCCACCACAGTCGTCAGGATGCTGAATGGGGAGATTCCTGACCCTCATGGACTTCTCAGAGACCCCTTCATCCACTATAATTACGTGCATACGCCAACTGATAGAAGGTATACTATTGTGAATGGTAATTGGAAGCACATTCGAAACAGGTTGTAACCACTTTGGAGATTACATTCATCAAATTTTTTGTCTCTGTAAAAAAGAAAATATGTTATATATAAAAAACACCTACAACATGAATAATAAGCACAAGTTAAAAGTAATCATGAAATGTATTCGACCAATTCGATGCAGATTTGGAAAATTTTTTCCAGTTTCCAAACAAAAAAAGGAGATTCCTGACCCTCATGGACTTCTCAGAGACCCCTTCATCCACTATAATTACGTGCATACGCCAACTGATAGAAGGTATACTATTGTGAATGGTAATTTTGTTAGTAAGGAGGAACGGCGGCGTCAGGAACGACTTTATATGGTTATGTGTGGCAACGGAGCATACAACTCATCCACTAACTCAGATGAATTTGAACCATTAGACTATAATTTTTGTCACTAGATTTATAAATTTATATATATGAACTAACGTTTCGTGACTTGTTTTGTTCTACTTATTGTTCTGTAACGTTTTTCCCGATGAATTCAACAAATAAATGTCCAGCATCTATGGGCACATGTATTAAAAATGAACTTACCTTGAATAACGGAGTCCACCTTGGTAAATGTTGCTGCTTTACCAACCGTTGGGTTTTTTACGGTAAACTGTAGTTGTTGAACACGGTTTGGAATTTCATCAACTTTCTCCAGTAAATCCTTCTTATCCACACTGGTGGGGACCTAGACTCATTACAAAGACTTTCATTTAATCAAACTGCCTTATTTTTCGTATTTAAAGTATGTATAACGAACCGTATATGAAAACTGTCTTATAACTTTGTACAGACGATTGGCTTCTTCCGCAAAATACTCGGCTTGTGTAAAGAGATCCTGAGTCGTTTTTAGAGCACCTTCCCCTTTGGTGAACTGATACATGTTAAACGCTAAATGGGAAAATCAAAAATGGTCAAAAATGGAGGAATGTTTGTAATAAAATCCCATTACTAGCATCCATATTGAGTAATTAAATTACTTACCCATGGAGGACATGTTTTTCGCTCGACGAACAATGTCATTATTTTCATCGTTATAGTTTTCATCTCCCCATTTCTCAGCTTCTGCTTCCAAGTCAGAATTGGCCAATTTCATATCAAGGGCGTTCTTGGCTATTTTTTCTTGCTCCTGGAATGCAAATAAATGCAGAAAACTTCAGATTTCGGATGTATGCACGAAGGCCAACCCGAGGTTAATATTGTTATTCGATCCAATATTATGGATGAGAAATAAATCATAAATTGCATTCCACCATTGATATTGAGTAGGACATTCTAATGAATTATGATCCCTTTTGTAGTCAGGAGTGGATGGGCTTAATCCACCCACAACAAGGATTTATTTGTTGAAGACATCTCATCTTCCGCCCAACTCTGCCCTTCCCTCCTCTTGGTACATCTACATCTTGCCATAATTTATGATCCTGTCCTGCATCCATTTCACACAAGGTATAAGCTTACTTTGCCCATTTCCGAAAACCATTAGAATTTGAATGTATCTCTAATCTTCCTGCAAGAACATTCGATAAGATTGAAATGAAATTCAATGGCAGTGGCAGGTATCTTTTCACATCAGGTTCAATATTAAAATAATTGCTCAATTTCTCAAAAACAAAGTACAAACACAGGGCATTTCCTTTGAAAATATCTCCATCACTTTCACTTCATCATCTTATCGCCAGTTGAAAGTTAATCCAGCCAAACCAGGCTCACAGTTCGGACCACATACAGCAGGGATAGAGATAGTTTTACATTCATCTCAATTTCTCAAAAACAAAGTACAAACAGAGGGCATTTCCTTTGAAAATATCTCCATCACTTTCACTTCATCATCTTATCGCCAGTTGAAAGTTAATCCAGCCAAACCAGGCTCACAGTTCGGACCACATACAGCAGGGATAGTTTTACATTCAGTTCAGAAAACTTTCTCCAGTAACCTCCATCTTCATCTCGTACCGTCTTTATTGTTAGTCGAGCCAATTGAGTTACAGACTTTCCATGGAAAAAAGTAGGTAGTAGAAACCCAACTCATGAGATTTCGGTTTGGTTGAGAAAAGTTGAGGAATCTTTTTTCTTTTGTTGCTTGGACAATTCTCAAGAGAAATCATTTCTACCTTGGCTTGGATCTATCCGACATATCATTACGACGCATTCGCTCAGTTATTCCCTCGTCTGACCTGTTTAGTCCTGGCTATGGCCTTTCACTTTAAGTAAATGAAACATTATCAACTGTCGAATGCATGGAGGAATATGGAGAACGGAATACTGTACGTATGGCTTTATGGCCATCATCACACATCATTACGGAACATGGCATGATAGCCGTAATTCATGAGTTTGATTCAAAACCTTAAAAATGATAGGTGTATGACGCACATTTGTTCGCATGTTGACCAGATTCAATAACATTTCGGATATTGTTTTGTTCAATGCGAGCAAATATTCTTTTAAACTAAACTGTTCCATTATTACATAAAGTGCGGCACGGTCAATCCGCAGGTTTACTACCCCACCCCCGGGGAAATTATGTCTCACAAAATTCTACATTTCGTTAGTTAAGTATTTTCCATCCACGGCCGTCATCAACCAACTTTTCTTCTTTGTTTAGATTCTTGTCTCAAAGGGCGTCGAAAGTCTGGGGGAAGAAGAAGAATAAGATTTGAAGTTGACCACGATTCTTTGAGGGCTAACTCGGACAGAATTCTAAAGAAAAGGAAAGTTTAGAATGGCAAACTTTGTGCTAAACTTTAGTTTATGGTCCATTCTAGTATATTCGATTGTGACCGTGTGCGTCAGCCAGTAGCTATAGAGCAATTCAGTGAGTTTAGCTTACTTTATTTTATACGGATTTCTTCCAAACCCTGCCATGAACGACACCACTCCACTTCTGAAGGGTTATTATTATGATGCCTTTTATGATGGAATGGCCCAATTAAAAATAAGGTTTCACTTTGAAAATAGTTATTTTGTTTGGCTAATAGTTGGCGAGTTTTAATGTTGATGTTGACGCTACAATGACGACATGGTATTAATAAAATTACCTCAATTTTCGACTAGGAAATAATTGTATTCCGATTCTTGAAATGCATACACATAAACGCATGCAATACCACAAAAATAAAGATATTGCTTATTTATGCGCAATAACATCAACAATATACTTGTTAAAGCCAACAGTGTGTTTCTTGATTGGTTTTAATTCAAGTCTACAATTTAATAAATCTTTGCCTCAACTTAAAAAGCAGACAATCAAATTATTCTGTCTCCAAGAACATTTTTTTGTTCATACAAGTTAAACTGTCCTCAAACTCGTATCAAATGGGATTGGGTGAAATTGGATTGGAGCTTATCTTCATCTACTCTACCCCGTATATTGTTAAGCTATCAATATTTGTCAAATTCAAGTGACATATATTTTATTTTGAGATAGAATTACGCTTCTGGATTGCATGTTTCCCAAGAAAAAAACAAATCCCTTGGCTGGTATGGATGGTTAGAATTTCTTAAAGTGCAATAAAAAAACATTGTTTAGCTTAGTTTGGTTAACTAGACTCTGGATTTGGATGTCGCTTCTCCATTTGCTGAAGCAGATTGAGCTAAAGAAAGAAATGAATTCGCCTACATAAATCTGAAAAAGTGCTGCTTCCCCACTTTTTACGTTTTTACTGCTTAGTCAGCCACCTCTTTCCCAAATCCATTTTATCCCACATGGATTATTATTTTATTTACTGGCTAATGGGAATTTACGGCTTCATTTCTTTCACGAGTCCCAAAAGAGAATTCATTCTTTTGGTTGTGACAGTATTGTTTGTTCATGGAGAAAGCAATGGAAACCAGGTCCAGCTATCAACTTACGAGGATTTTTGTCTGCGAGTGTAAGAAAATGGTAAAATTGCGTAAAAGGACCAAGAAACAAATTTATTTAGCAATTTAACTCACCTCTGTGTCCAATTTCACAGCTTTCACAGGTTTCTTCGTTGTACCGTGTTTCTGAAAGGAATTTACGAATCACATTAATTAGAATTAGTTTCTTGGCAGAAATCCATACAGGTGTAAACTGCTCTAGTCGAATTTTACTTTACAAATTAACTAAACTATAAAAACCATTGCATTCCATGCCACATGCTGCTTACGATACAATTTTTCGGAAAACTTTACGCAACACATAGTCAACTGCATCGTTTATGAATTTTTTTAGTCCATATGTTTTATACGGGTGTACACTACATTTTCTACCAGAAACGTTAATATAAACAAACACAATTAGTAAAATACCGGGTAGAGAGCACCGTTTATCCCCTTCTTCGATGGGGACAAGTTGTTGATCAGAGCCATCCGGGGGTTGGGGTGGAGGGGCAGCAATGGCAGGATTGTTAACGTTTCCGGTCCCAACGCCAATGTGATTTACAACGTTAGATTGCGACGAAAACTAGTCACACCAATTAGTAAATCTTAACACGGCAAACGAAAACAGTTCCAACTCACACTGCTAAGTATGTTATTATTACATAGTTGGATGATAATGTTTCATTTTATGTTTATCATCGATATTGAACATTTTCTTGATTATGTTTATGTGTTAGGTTCTCTGGAATTATCCACCTCAATTTTCAAGCCTTGCTAATTTTTAGTCAAAGAGTGTGAAGAAGCATGTGTACATATTGCTTTAAAATGACGTGAACGTGTTCAATTGTGAAAAATTGTGTTTTGACTGCAGTTGTGCAATGTCGAAAAAACTCGTAAAAATTGTACATGACCATTTAAAGTACAGTGGAATATATGCATTAAACCGTTTTGTTACAATTTTCCTGCGACTTCTCAGAACCTCTCTGAACGAAGTGTGGAAAATAAGTGTAAATTTTCTAAGAAATTCTGTTTTATTAATTTTCTCAAACTTACCCCCGGCCTTGGCAGCGACATATAAAAGTTTTTGTCCCCCAACGCTCGCGTCCTGCAGACATCCCCCATTTCATTCGTGAGCGATGCAACATCATCCATAAGAGATTGCCACATGTCCACAAATACTTCGAAATTCTCTAAACATTGTGGATATTATTAGTGAATTACAACGGGCCAAACTTCTTGAGGATAATTTACCCTTGGCAATTTTGGAAGTTGGATTTGCTAAATTAACTCGGGCCGCAACGGCTAACTGCGGTCCATATATTTTCAAATTAATCTCGGCATATTTGGCTTGAACCTGGTAAAAATTGCACTCTCAAATTCCATTCTACTTCAAATCATTAACTGCAATTAGCTCACGTGGAGTGAATCCGTCGGACTGATGTGCCGAAGAAGTTTACAGACCTGAAAGTTTAAAATTTTATTCCGAATAAATGAAGAGTACAAAAAATTTGTGGCTAGTTCCTTCTCATGAAATAATTTGTATAAACTATTTTGCAGTTGTTTTTGAACAGGCTCAGCAGCACAATTACAAATGGCCTTCGATAAGCAATATCTTGTTTCTACTCGGAAGACTTCAAAAGAATGAAGTTAATTGAATTCCTTGCTCTAAAAACCTGACTCAATCCAACAACTAAAAAGAGCCTTTGATGATCCCTACAAACCAAGGTCGAGTCTGCTCGTTCGTCCGTCCAAAGTAATTTTAATCAGATTCCCTGACATAGACTTACATAGTTCTCTCTAACCAACTACTAGTATGTATGTGAACGCAAAGGAAGTTGATAAGTAGGGATATGTAAAAAGTAAGTCTGTGGATGAGCTGAAAGAAAAGAGATAAGTAATCACTGATCAAATTACTTTTCTAAAAAGTAAATGCCCGCATGTCCTACACATCAGATCACATCAAAACCCTTTCTTTCCCTTTGAAATCTGCCCCCACAAAACATTCACCTTGTGCGAAATCTTAGAGAAAGTAAAAGCAGAAGATCAACACGAAAAAAGAATGTCTCCACAAACGAACTTCTTCCACACACCTTTGGAGGTCGTCTTTGGTTGTAAAGCAATAAAAAAAGTTGAACCTTCTCCATTCTCATATAATAATCTAATCCATCTTCCAATCCACTGAACTAAACTTAAAGTTTCTCGGATGTAAGATAATGATAAAACCTTGGATTTGGAAGGTTAAAAGAGTTTGTACCCAAAAACTTGCACATTCTTCTGTTCTACTGTGGCGTTTTCTTTTTTTCCGTAAAATATCGAATATTCAATTGTGACAAGTTTTCAAAACTTTCCTTTACCTCCTTCATACTTCATTTCATTCTTTGGAATAAAAAAGAGTTTTTCTTTTATTGATGGCTACAAACCACAATATAACTGAGTTTTTGAAGAATGTGAATAATGGAAAGTCAAACTTCAAACGTCTTCATGTTGGATGTGATGCGTGTCACTGCCAGATTAAACCAAGTCGCCGGGCGTCGTCGCCATCTCATCACTAAAGAAAAGAAATCTTTGCACGACTTCAACTAAAGAGATTGGAATGGAATGGTGGGAATTGGAAATAAAGGAATGGGAGGATTGCATTGTAAAAAGTTTTTTTTGTGACCTCGGTCGGTTTTTATGACGCCCAGCTTAGCGGCGTCTACACACTACAATTCTTTCCTTCATTGCACATTGTCAACCGTAATCATCATCATCGTGATCTTGAATTGGGGTCCAGATCTAGCTTCCTACTCTGTCCAGATTTTTATTGGGAGACATAATATGAAGTAATATGTGGAGGAAGTGGAGAAATTTTACCTCCTGGGAGTGATCGAGATGCTCTCCAAAGGAATCGGCGACTTCGTCCAATCGAACAGCATCTGTGGTTAGGGCCGCGTTTCTGAGAACCACAATCAGTTCCGATGCTTCCTTGGATGAGTTCACCATGTCGCCGGCCTAGTCATAGGAGGAAAAATTCATTATTATTGACAACTTATTGAAGATGCGAGGAGCGTAATTATGAGCGAAGATATTTTGTAATTACTTGGAGTAGAGCCGTCTCTTGTAGTTGGGTCCGAAGCTCGTAAACAGATTTGAGCGTTCCCTCAATAGCACTTTCCACCTCCAGAGAGTGGGAACTACCTGGCCCACCTTCTTTTGTATCCTGCATGAAAAAAACAACATATATAGTATGAAACTTGTAGCCCTATGATCTGATGAAATTATAGTAATTATCAATTAATCCCTACAAAGAAATCCAAATCATTAGTTGCATTTGAAGCGTAATCCAAATCAGTTATCAGTTTTATCTGCATCATGTGAAGCGCAAGTTTCACTGTAGTCTTGGCCTTAAGAACTTCATCTTTCTCATTCAGTTAACAAAAATAACGAGTAAATGTAAGGGTGAATAGGTACATATGGGTAGGGACAGAGTAAAATGAGACCTATCCACATTTCTTATCCCGAAAATATCCCATTCCAACTTTTCTCTAACCATGTCCAACCATGGCACAACTAGATGATAAACTCCGTCAAATTGTTGGACAGACTTTCTCCATTAAACTTTCTTTTACATTCATCCTCCTCTTACCACGTTCTTCCATTCATTCTTTAGTCCGTCTGGTCTGGTTGGCCTTCTGCAAACTCCGCTCAACTCTTTATATACTTTGGCAAGTGATAATTAACACATTTGTTCTTGGTAATGGGTCGTTTCTTCTTCCAAACTGGGTTTCATGGGAATTCTGCCCGATACTATATCCTATCCGTCCAACCAGCCAATATCCCATTCACTCACCTACTTTATTCCTAAATGATATGGCCCATAACTTAATTTTATTCCCTTTCGTTCTTCTTCTACAATTTATTGAGCTGAGCCGAACAAGGAAATAACTTCGCTGTACAACCAACTAACCATACACCACTTATAAAATACCAACTACCATCATTATAAAACAATAAGTCAACATGATAAATGTCTATAATCCATCCCAATCGGTTACTTATTTTATATACATTTAGTTATTTATTGATTGTAAGCATGGTTTGCCGATAGCGGTTTCTCGTTTTGGATTTAAGGATGGACTAAATAATACAGATTTCTACAAGCCCTTCCTTTGTACATATTACAGCGTGTTTGGAATTCCTTCATCGTTTTGTGGTAGCCTCATTATTACGAATACTGATTAGGTATTTAACTCTACAAGGTCTCTGTGATGCGGATTAGACATAAAGATGAAACAGAAATTGCCCAGAGTAGGTAGTAATCGAACTTTATCATTTTCTCCCGTTTCTACTTAACCGCAATCCAAAATCAACCCAGCCAGACCTAAGTTTGGACTCTAAACATAAATAAATGAACAATCTGGCAGTCTGTGCTATTCAAGAACTTGTTTCAAATAGTGTAGTTACAAGTATATTCCATAATATCATCGTGGGAACTGTCGCAGCGGCAGTTGCAGAACAACTGTACATAAATACACACAACAAACCACTCCCAAAATGCCTTGTTGTCCTTTTCCATCCCTCATGACGTCAATACCGACGATGCAGAATAATCTACAATCTACATCAAAGAAAACTGAAAAGAGGACGAGAACTCAATAGAGTTGTTCTGCTGTTCCTGCTCTGCCTGTCTATTTCGATTTCTTTTCCTTCTGATTTGATTTCAACTCAAATGAATGTGGAGTTAAGCTGTCGAACGAAATTTGGAAAAAATAAAGCAAATTATTTTTATTTCGTGTATCAGAACCTACTTCAATCTCATCAAAATTTTAAGTATGACTTGAAACTATAAAACTTGAATAGGGAAAAACTAAATTTTCATCCGAGTGAGAAATATTCATCCGTCCGGTGTTTGAAAAGGCCGAAAATGATGGGAAAAGAGGAGTAAAAACGAATAGCATTTGAGGAAAAAAAGGACAAATTGAAATTTGTGCAGGGACACGAAGAAACCTTCTCGAAGAAGATAAATCCAAATTTGCATTCATCACTTATTCATTTGGGTCGGATGGATGCTGGGAACTCAAGGATTTTCCCAGGCAAGACCCACCCGCATCCCATCTTTTCCAAGAATTATTTTGGTTGAGTTTCCAGATAACGCAAAATAAAATGCTTCTCGACGGCTCAACTCAACTAACGAATAGCTTCACTAAAGCTGAGAGCTTTGGATGGTCTCGACCGGAATAAGATTCATTCTCATTTCCCATCTTAGTTGAAAAGGCTGCGAAGAAATTGGAGTTATCATTATTATGCAAGTGTTGATGACAACTAGAGTGGAAATTAGAGGGAGAATAGTCGTTTCGTGGCATTAGTAAGAATTTGAGAAAGCAATGAATCCCAAGCTGAAATACATAAAAGTACGTATTTAGTAGGAAAAGGTGAGGCAAAAAGATGGCATGTCCCTACCACTGACACTCTTACGAAAAAGTAAAGCCGACTTCTTCTCATAAATCTTGACAATGTCAGTCCCAATTTCTACCTTCTTCCAGTTTTCTTTTCCACTTCTCCAATTTAACATTTTTATGACACTGGGTTTTATTTTAAGGTATTTAGGCAAACGTTAGGTAGTGCCTCAATCAAAGTAAATCTAACCGAAGGGCGAAGCACCAAGTCAGACGAAATTGGAATGAAAATATTCATAAAGAGTTTACTAGTCAAAATGTAAAAATAGTTGCCTTGAATCACAGCCTGAATTAAACTGAACAAGGTAGCCAATTCCAGGAAAAATTATTGCACCAACCAAACTTTCAGAATTTTGAGCCCATCCTTCACTTTCACCGAATTAAAACATAGAATTAGCTGAAATATTTAAAACGAGACTTCCATACTAATACGAAGATAATCGTCCCTCCCTGGGTAGTCTTTTTGCTTAATACCCTTTTTGTTTAACCTTATTCCAACGACTCTGTCCATGCCCTCTTTTAGGTCAACATTCTATCCAATCTAAACCTTGTCAGGAGCTGTTCTGCGATTCACATTCATCCCTGCATGTTCCCATTAGTTCTCTTTCTTGTCCTAATAACTATCCGCATCCACATTTCTCCTCTATTCTTGGAACCAGTGGGTATTAGTATTTGCTTTCTCCTTACTTGCTTGGACCGGAAAAAGACTGGAACCGGAATTTGATCCGGATATTGAAAGAACCTCGGCCAAGCCCCACAGCGTCTCTCCCATATCCTCTTTTTTATGTATATAGCGTTTAGGGAGAGATATGCGGCTGAGTGACTGACTACGATGAAATGGGAGAGACCACGTCGTAAATTTTTATGAGGGCACTAATTAAATTTCCAGCCTTTCTCCGTACCATCCCCCCGCCCGCCTCCCTTAATGATGAAGGAGACTTTTCAAAGACATATATCTATATACGTATAGTGTGAGTACGATACGAACATTGTAAATTGACGCCAAATTAAAAAAAAGCGACATCGCCAATCCACCCCCGACTAATTTGGCCCATTTTTCCGAGAGAGAGTGAAATGACGAGAAGAATTCAAGATTTTTGTTGACTTACTTGAAGAGCGAGTCCAAGTCGAAGTACAGCATTTAGCTGCAGTCTAACTCTATCACAGAGGAGTAAAATGTTTTCTCGTTGTTCGTGGGCTGAAAAAAAGAAATTTAGAAATCAACCCTTAGAAATCTGTTTTATTTGGTGTTTTCCATAATAAAACTCACCTGTATACGCCGAGTCGGTAAAGTCCTGGGAGTAAATTAGAAGACAACATTTTTAAGAAATCTGTTCTATTTCATTTCCATCATAAAACTTACTTGTATTCGTTCCATGATGTGTTCTATGGTGGCGGGGAGCTGGGTTCTGGAAAAGAATGAAACAAGTTGCATTTCTGGGAAAAGAACCCGAATACGTGAATAAAATATAGGAGTATTACCTGGACTGGGGCCCCACCATTGTCATTCTACTAACTTCAACCTGGTCCACAAATCTTTGGAGGGAATAGCTTAAGCTGTGGTTGCCTTCCCAGTCATCCTAGATGTAAAGGAGGAATAATTAATATTTTCACTCACTCATAGCCAATCATATCCTACTTAACTGTTCCACTAACCTGGTTTGGAGTACGGGATGGTTGGGTGGCGGAAGCGGGATGGGAAACGAGAGCTAGTTGTGAGTCCAGGACGCCATCTTTAACCACGTAATGGATGAGATCCATGGCTCGCCGCATTTGGCAGAAGACAGTGTCTCGGTTTTCTCTTGCCGATGGACAATCCGGATGTCGTAAACAACACTGCGGATCAAAGAAAATTCATCAAAGACAGCACAATTTTAGTTGGTGCACGAGTATAGAAGAAGGATAAAAAATTTCAGTTTCCCTCAGAGACCCCAGTATCATTAACATTTGACCTTTAGCCTAAAAAGAACAAAGCCATTCCTTACATTTCAATTCTTTCCTTTTCACCTAATGTCATTCTTGACTTGAACAAAACAAACGGAAGTAAAATGTGTTTGAAGTTTTGTTCTAAACTTTGTCTTGAGATGAATTCACATTCTCTCATCCGAAACGGGAGACAGGAGAAAAGATGGAATTGGAATGGGAATGTATGTGGGGAAGAAAACAGATGTTGACCTTAATGCTCTTTTGGTGGAATTAAGATGTAGACGGGCCAGGGCCAACGAGACGACGGAAATTGAAATACTGCGTCGTCAACGTATTCAGGTATATGTGCATTGCTCATACTATGTGGAAAAAATTCTTGACGTCCAAGAGAAAGGATAAGACAACCTTCCTTTGAGCAATTTTTTTATTTCTAAAAAAATAATGCCGTACTGGTCTACCACTATTAGTGGGAAGCATATGCCATACGATGTGCCTCCATACAAAGTCTTAGTGAAGTTGATCTGGTCAGGCCACGCTCAAATGGGAAAAAGTAGTAGAATGGTTTAAAAAGATAAGATTTTTCGTTATTTTCTACTCCGCTCTGCTTTCACTCAGACTGAAACGTCCGATGCAGAGGATTTTCTTGCAGACTCGATCTATCCATTAAACTAAGCGCATTTCATTACATTTTATCCTGGAGCTACGGGGATTCAAAAAAAGAAAGAAAACATAAACGTTTCCTATTCCAATTTGGTCCATTCCATAGACGGAAATTTAAATTCTACTGCAAAGCCCAGTTTAACTTGACTGAAGGCAGAATTGGAACGAATCAAAGTAAGCCAAATAAACCTCTCTCTCTCTCTAGTAGAAGGAAAGAGAAAATTTTGGACAATGAGCTCTCTACATGAACAATGAGTCACATCCTAATCAGACAGGTAAACTGTTACATATTCAAATTTTCTCTTTCACTTCACACCCAACAAACCAACTAAAGTAGGAAATGAACAAGTGAGGTAGAGAGGCAGGTAATTAGTGTGATTAGGCAGAATCACGTAAAGCAGAATGTGATGGAAACCGCAACAGCAGCAGCAGCAAAGGGACAACCACAATTCCAAGTTCCATCTAGAGATGAGTCGACAACGAACCAAAACTTGAAACAATTTGTAGCTTCCAGCCAGACATGAAAATGTGCTCAAACTGTGTTTCCATAAAGGTTCATCTTGTTTCATCCATCCACTACCCAGTGAACTCCTGTTATTCCAATTCCTCTCAAATCCATAAAAGGATGGTAGTAACGTAACATGAGGTGATGATGGGTTTGCTATGTAACAATGATTTGACTGCCGGAAACTGAATATTGTGGTTTTTCATGGGAAAGCTGGGATTAAATGAAACACCGATAAAATAAAATAGAATCAAAAATACGAGGAACTGCTCAAGCGAAAGTCGTCTCATGATTCTTCATTTAAATGTCCACAGGGAGAAAGCAGAATAATAAAATAAGCAATATCGAGAGATGTGCGAGAATGTACAAGAGAAGGATCTCACTTTGACTTTTATAGTTTCTGCAACTTGACATTGTATTTAATTTTAGGTCGTGCTTATTTTAGAATTTTGGAAGAAACTCATGAAATTTCAAAATGAAAAATTATATAGTCATCATCATCACCAAGAGTTTAATAAGATTTAATAATTCTGGTCTAGTAAAGCGAAAGTCTAATCAAATGCAATGCAGTAGTAACGTCTCAGAGGAACCGTAAAAAAGTAATACTTTTTGGTTACATGGTTTAAACGTGGTTGATATGAAATTAAAATTTAATAAGACCACTTTCTCTATCCATGCATGCTTTAATATAATGACATTCCGATAACGGAATCATTCGTTGATGCTGCGGGCCGTTACAAAAACTCCCATCCGTGGTCCCACCATAAATGACAAAAGCAACCAAATGCGTCACACTTTCCATCCACAAATAATGATGGTAAATTACCCTTTTTCCATTTCCACATTTCTCTTTCACCCCTCCGACCAGATACTGTGGGTATACACTTATCGAGTTTCGGTGGAATGGATAACATTCCCAGCTCATCATGATACGCGCAGTTCAGGGACAGCAATTGTCACACGGCTATCAATCCATACCGTCTAACATCAGCATTGTTACCCATAAAATCTGGCAGTAGATGTGTGTGTGTGCTTCACCGCGATCATCACGATTATCTCTAAACGCATCATTTTGTTTCCCAAAATTTCATCTCAGATCTCGCAAATGTCACCCATAATCGCATTTCCTGTCCAATATAATGCCCAGTTTCACTGTTATGCTGCCCATAAAATTGGCCGCGGATCCACTCTTTTTTAGCAACATAGATTTTGATTGACGGGTTAAATTATGTCAAATCCATATCCAAAGGGAACTAGAGCCATCAAACTGTTTTCAATGGCCAATAGAAAGTATGACATTTCCCTTATAGGATTATGATTTCAATTTGCGGTTTGGTGGACATCCATCTAATAATTCAACCAACTCACCTTAGCGGCGGTAAGTAGCATGAGGGTAGACCGTTCCAGGACATGTCTGGCCGCCCCCATTTGAGCTCTCCGTCTCTCATCTTTAAGGTCAGCTTGACGATCTCCGGTAAGTTGTGCAAGCTCTACCATCTCGGAGCCAAATTGGCTGAAGGCTTTCACAAACTCTGCAAGGATAAATGATGAACTTTGTAAAATCCTTTCAAATATATGCTTTACTTTCACAAATCCAGTCACACGAGACAAACTAGTGATCAAAGTATAGGATCTAATACCAGTTTAAAACCTATTTACCAGCACCATTCTTAAATTAATAAAGAGTTCTTCGTGTGAATGGATTTGAGGCGCTTTTCAGTCTTCTTTTAGTTACCTGTGAAATTTGTGACGCTCTCCAGTCTCGTTAAAGTGTTGGTTACCTGTAGTCAAAAAGAGAAAGGAATAGCGGTTAAAAATAGAGAAAGTGAAAGTGAAGAGAATTGGAAGCTCGAACTAAAAACACTTTAAATTTTGAATAAATTTCCATTAGCTGCCCCACTACACCGACAGTGTGAAATGGGGAAAGGATCTTCAAGTAAAGTAAAGCAAATTCAATTCTGGTTGGCTGCTTTTTTTCATTTTTGCTCTCCTTGAGGTGCGAATTTGACTTGAGTGCTCAAAAATAAAGCTGACTTCACAAGCACACCAACCGAACCAATGCCAACCTGTGGCAATCCTTTCTTTCAGTCTTCACTAAACGAGATACGTTTTCTCCACGAAGTCGGCTATCCTTCAAATCATTTTACTTTAAACTGCATCAATTCCTTCAAGAAGCAAACTAACAAAGCCACCAAGTCGAAATCATGATGCTCTGCTCGCTAACAAAAAAAGAAAGTTTTGTAAGATACTTACACCGCGGTTAGGGAAATGTGGTGGTGAAATGAAAACT